>JAVYIG010013600.1:0-46287 GCA_035222895.1 Strongylocentrotus droebachiensis
CTTGAGTCCAGTAATCATAGTCAGTAATCAACAAAAGAGAAAATACAGAGATAAGAAATTCGCAGGTTGCTAAAGATATCGTGTTAAGGCTCGTTAACATACGACGCGAAACCGCGGCGGGTTCTTTTTTTGTTTAAATGTGTAAAGCGTGTAGGGTGAATGGCAACTGCCTGCAACAAAGGTTCAGCGGGTATTCGGATTCGGTTGTTATTATACACATAATCATGGGTGTCGATCCCGGGAGGGGATGGCCTGTACAATCATCCTCCCAATAATTCACCATAAAAAAAATAAAAAAATGAAGAGAAAAATTAATGATGAGAGTCCGATGAGAGTAGTTATTACTTGTAAGATGACCATCAATAAACACATTTTGCTATCTCATTTTCATAATACATACATATATACGAAGTAAATAAGACAACCGTATATGAGACAAGAATAAATTGAATTCTCGCTCATACGGCTTCATCAGGAATTGATGAATTTATTCAATTTGTTCGATCAACAGCATCATAGAAATGCAGTGCGCCAAATGCAAAGACGCAGCACCAAAAGCAACGAGCTAAATGTTAGCGCGAAGCACAAAAGTAGCAATCTGCAATGCACATCAGACAATCCTGGACAGTGTAAACATAGATGAACTCTGTGACGATTTCGTGATAAGATCGGAGACAAGGAGAAAGATTTTCGGACATTAGTATAACATATAAAATAGTTCACTAGTTGTTATGTTGTTTCGTTCACCCTTTTTGAAATTCATGTCATTGTATCTTTATTTTTATTTTTTTCCCTCATTTTATTTCCTGATATTTCCTAAAACATTTTTCATTTTTTATTATGTCACTACTTATTTGTGACACAACTTATTTTCAGTGGGGAAACTGAATTCAGACAAGGATTAATACAGAGAACAGTACAACGAATCGCCTTCTTTCTCTAATAATTTAGCGAACAGGGCAAAGCTGTTAGGGGGGCAACTGAATTCAGATGTGGATTAAGAGTAATAATCAAATGAAACGTCAAAGTACACGATACAACTAATCGTCTTCTTTTACTAATAATTTAATGAAACGTGAAAGCTTCCGCGCTACGCGCGGAATGGGCGAAAATGAATACAGACAAGGATTAAGAGTAATCATTTATTGAAACATTAAAGCTTCCGCGCTTCGCGCGGTAGGGGGGAAACTGAATTCATGAAGGACACGATACAACAAATCGTCTTCTTTCTCTTATAATGTAATAAAATGTGAATGCTTCCGCGCTTCGCGCAGGAATGGGCAAAAATTAATTCAGACAAGGATTAAGAGTCGAGAATGGTACATAGAATCGTCTTCTTTCTTTAATAATCTAATGAAACGTCAGAGCTTCCGCGCTATGCGCGGGGGAAGGGGAACTTGATTCAAACAAGGATTAAGAGTCGAGAATGGTACATAGAATCGTCTTCTTTCTTTAATAATCTAATGAAACATCAGAGCTTCCGCGCTACGCGCAGGGGAAGGGGAACTTGATTCAAACAAGGATTAAGAGTCGAGAATGGTACATCGAATCGTCTTCTTTCTTTGGGTAACTTGATTCAAACAAGGATTAAGAGTCGAGAATGGTACATAGAATCGTCTTCTTTCTTTAATAATCTAATGAAACGTCAGAGCTTCCGCGCTACGCGCAGAGGAAGGGGAACTTGATTCAAATAAGGATTAAGAGTCGAGAATGGTACATAGAATCGTCTTCTTTCTTTAATAATCTAATGAAACGTCAGAGCTACCGCGCTACGCGCGGAGGAAGGGGAATTTGATTCAAACAAGGATTAAGAGTCGAGAACGGTCCAACGAATCGTCTTCTTTCTCTAATAATTTAGTGAAACGTCAAAGCTTCCGCGCTTTGCGCGGGGGGGGGGGGGGACTCCCCCTCCCTGTACCCAACCCCCTAGGAACCGCGCTTCGCGTGCTCACTACCGCCCCCTAAAATTAAATCCTGTCTACGCGCTTGGGAGGGGTTCAACTTGCCACACGCTTCTACCACTTTGGTTGCTTTGATCCATTGCCGAAAATATTTTGGCACCTATCATCCCCTCCCCCCACCCCCCCAACCACGGATACAAATCGACACCCTTGCACATAATAGAACACATTCTCCAATTCCTTGGGAGCATTCCAGTTAGTCGCCTTTTGACATGCACACACAATGAAGTTCTACAGGTTACCCGGTGAACAAAATGGTGGAGAGGAGCATAATGCTTTTGCTCAAGGACGTTTCATCACTATAAGTAATACGCTAAGGCTCCGCGGGGGGCGCGACGTCTCCTTTGTAGTAGCTGCACCAGCCACAGAGATACACGGGGCTAATTCCCGTCGACGTCCAAACTTAGAGACCTATTTACATCATGATTGCCGCGATTTTTATATAGTTTTCGTGAATGGAGGTATGAAATCAAAGCTTATTTTGTGATTATTACGGTCATGTATACTGCATTTTGATTATCACTTTCTAAAGGAATTTTTTTACAAGAAAACCATTGGACTGACAGTTCAGTCGCAAGCTAACTTCAGTCAACACATACAGTATACACGGTGCTGCGACCGGGGCGCTTTGACCAAGATGCTTTGACTGAGCTGCGCTAGAGTCGAAGAGTTAAGGGGGCCAAGCAGGCCAATATTCGTACAACCATACAACTACACATACGTCTATCCATCCATCGAAGAACCCGGCAACACAACAGCGTGCGGGCCGAAGTGCCATAAATTTGTTTCTTATATTTACAGTAAATTACAAGAAAGCATTAAATAAGATTATGAATTGTACATTTCCATATTAATAGTTCAATATCAACCAGACAGAAGCATGTGACTTCATGCAATGCAACAGTAAGTTGCGTAATGAGTAAAATTGTTTGGGGGGGGGGGGGGGTGGTGCAGAAAAAAATCTGCATCACCATGCACCATTCTTGCATGTTACAAGAAACGTTTTTCAAAGTGGGGGGGGGGGGGGGGGGTCAGTTAGATCGCAGCAGGTTGAGTGTATATAGGCGTGGGGTCCACGGGTTTCGAGGGGTTATAGGCATTTAATTAGGGTCAGATGAGCATATTTTTAATACTTTATTTGTGACACTGGCAAGTCTCTAATTGGCGTGGGTCAATACGTAGAGTTGTGTAGTATTGCGTACCAACTACGCTGGCCTACGTTACTATATGCTGAGGGACGGAAAGGGGTACGCAAGATAAACGAAAACAATTTGACATGTTTAATTTTTTCGCATACTTTTGGCGTAGAAACTTGACGCAGAAAGTACGCCTTTTTACGCAACAGTACGCTACCCTACGCCAGATCGACAAAGCAGTAAAAGCTTTCCACACAGTAAGCAACCATAAGCAAATCTGTACGCCAGCTTACGCAAAACATACGCAGGGACTATTTTCCCATTAATACGCAACCTAATTTCTGCGTAGTCGGTACGCCACACTACGGAACTGGTACGCAAGATGAACGAAAACAATTCAACATGTTTAATTTTTTTCGCGTACTTTCGTCGTAGAAACTTGACGCAGAAAGTACGCCTTTTTACGCAACACCACGCTACATGTACATGCCAACGCAACAGTACGCTAGCTACCCTACGTCAGATCGACAAAGCAGTAAAGCTTTCCACACAGTAAGCAACCATAAGCAAACCTGTACGCCATGCAGCTTACGCATAACCTACGCAGGGACTATTTTCCCATTAATACGCAGCCTAATTTCTGCGTAGTCGGTACGCCACACTACGGAACTGGTACGCAAGATGAACGAAAACAACTCAACATGTTAATTTTTTTCGCGTACTTTCGGCGTAGAAACTTGACGTAGAAAGTACGCTTTTTTCGCAACACTACGCTACATGCCTACGCAACAGTACGCTAGCTACCCTACGTCAGATCGACAAAGCAGTAAAAGCTTTCCACACAGTAAGCAACCATAAGCAAACCTGTACGCCATGCAGCTTTCGCATAACCTACGCAGGGACTATTTTCCCATTAATATACGCAGCCTAATTTATGCGTAGTCGGTACGCCACACTACGGAACTCTACGCAGTTCCAGTGGCTTAAAGAATAACTACCGGGACAGTTGGATCGTTTTTTTATTTTTATATAAATGGCAAATAAAGTTCTGGGTGGTTCTAATTTAGAGAGTCTCTATATCTATTTAAACCCCCCCCCCCTCTAGAATCCCGCGGATTTCCGCGGGTCCTGCTAGTACTATGCTTATTATTATATGCCTAATATGATTATGTACCTAATATATTACAATGTATATACTTAATATTGACAAAAATGGGAAATTTCTGTCATTTCTCACAGAACATTATTGGTCAATTTATTTGTGCTGGGAAGGCTTTGCCTGACCCAACAGTAAGCAAAGGTCGACTATTAGGTCGTCATTCTCACTGGATAATATTTATCCTGAAACTAGAAAAATGCAAAAAAAGAAAATACATAAGTATACTTACCCCCCCCCCCCTCCCCCCTTTACACACCGGACTTAGGGGGGTGGGATGTTTTCAAAAGGAGGGGACATGCATACGCGTATCCTAAAAAACACTGAGTGGGGGAGCGGGATACTTATACGACATATAAGAGGGTTAGCTCCGTCCATCTTGACTTTGTTGCAATGAAGAATGAGAGAGGAGACCCTCCATAACACGAATGATCCATGTTCCTATGTATCCAAAGGAGACAGTGCTCCACACCCACTTGCACCCATGACCAGTGCCTGCCCCCCCCCCCCCCCCCCCCTCCCGACCCCTCCTCCGCAGGTCACTCTACGCACTACTGAACAAGTATGAAGCGGGAAAACTGTGCTTCCCTCGTTTAACATAACTTGTCAAACTCGGTTTAATTCGGTTAAAAAGGTTTTTGTTTAGAATGGGATTTTTAACATAGGCCTACATGTATAGTAAGAAAACCCTTTTTTTTTCCTTACACGAGTTATAACAACCCATTAAGCACGAATGTTCTATTTATTTTTGAACAGACAACAATAATAGTAAGGCTATGCTCCCCCCCCCCCCCCCCCTCCCCCCCGAGATCTCCCTTTCCTAAAGATGATTCCCATTAAGTCTGGTTGAAATCCGGAGCCACGCGTTTTTTAGTAGAATATAATTATATCGAAAAAGAAGTTTTACAGACAACATACGACGGACAAAAAGCGATGGCAATATAATAGCTCATCACCCGAGTATTTTTCTCAGGTGAGCTTAAAAGAAATATACATTAATCTGACATACTTACATGAAGAAGATAACGACCACGGCTCCAGAGAGATACACAGTGGTCATCGAGAAGAGACCGCTTATCATTCCGAGAACGGTCATGATGTTGCGTCCGATGTAGATATTCGAGTATGATTTCTTCACTAAACACTACTAGATGAGCGAACTTCGATTGAACCTCTCTCTGACTATATCTTGTAAGATATGAATTCAACACTCGCACGTAAAATATGTTCGCGTTTTCCTAGGGGCTATAATACGTTGCAACCGTTATGTGTTATGCCGCATAGCGCAGAACGTCAAGTTTGTTCAAATATTTATGCATGCACGGATGTCATTGTGAACTTGGAAAAAAACTCTGGCAGAATCTGACGAGAGGGCTGACCTTCGATCCCTTTTCACAATGCAAGGTGTTTGTGTTGCCCGGGGGGGGGGGGGGTGTGATACATACATGGTGACTCACTGTTAGTAGGTCATGGGCTAGATCGATGCTGTACAAACGTTTTCAAAGGTGTGATAAATATTTGATGACTTGAGGGAGTTTGTTTAAAACCAGGGAAATCCCTGTTCCAATTCAAGAGCACAAATTGGGCTTAATACTTCCCATTTAACTCAATTAATTCGGATGAATCCCTACTATACGCAGTTTATGTGTCCGTCACTATGTAGAATTCAAAAGAATATTCAAAAAATGTCAAACCATTTTCATCTGTAATTTATTCCCTTTAAGATTAAGTTGAAACCCGTTTCCGTTTGAACTGTCCTGAACGGCTGGAAGCAAGGTGGGATTTATCTGTTTCCCGTTTGAGAACTATAGGTAATAAGGAACAGTTTCTGATCAGAAATCCATTATGATTGGAGACGTTGGAATGCATTTGGAAAACAGTCGAAATCCAGTTAACCAACATATATAAGTTCTATATCATATACTGATATATTGAATAACAATGTAAAGATAATACAATGGGAGGTGGGGTTGCAAGGAGCTTATATTTATTCAATACTCAGTTATACACGAATTCCTAACTTTTCATTTCATAATGCTGAATCTTGATGGCTGGAAAGTTTGAATTCAAAATGTAAACATTATAGTTGGTGTAATATATATTAAAATGGATAGTAACTTTTAAGATATAAGGTGTGACCTAAATAGTTTATTGCAAAATATGAATCTGGATCGAAACCGGCCACTGTGTGATTTGGGGGAATTTTGATATCAATCTTTTAGCTCGAAATAATAAAAGTTGTGACTTTATACATAATATGACAGATTTTTAAAGTCTACTTCAACTCATTACAAAAACCCAATAATAAACTTCCAGCACTAGCTCAACTCTTATTGATAATTTTCATGCAAATATCACTTCTTATCCTATTCAGACAGGATGTATTGAGATTGATATTTCCTTCCGTTTTCCAGTATTATATATTTTTTTAGGAATGCCACATTTAGAACACAAACAAAGAAAAGAGCAACACGTAGAAACTTTGGAAATTTGTCACTGCATTTATTTCTTGTACAATATATGTATGTTTTCGAATGCACTAATACACATGAAGCTTACAATAATTACAAAGACAGTTTTATATGTATGTGATAAACATGCACTCAGTATGACTAAATATGTTAAAACCAAAGAATATAAATAAGCATTGAATTACACGAGGTAATAAACTATCAATAGCGACAGAGCACAGGCTTCATTGTCACTAAGGTGATCCAATTAAAGTATAATAAAATTGTTTGGTCAAATATATACAGGATGAAACCAAAATACTAAATAACGGAAATAAACATTTGTTACAACAAATAGTGCATTTCTCCTTTACTAAAAATATATATAAAAACAATCAGTGACTTTCTCTTTTATATAAACATTTGTCAGGAGTGACTTTCTCCTTTAAGATAAACATATTTGTCAGGAGTGACTTTCTCCTTTAAGATAAACATTTGTCAGGAGTGACTTTCTCCTTTAAGATAAACATTAGTCAGGAGAGACTTTCTCCTTTAAGATAAACATTTGTCAGGAGTGATTTTCTCCTTTTAGGTAAAATAGTTTCAGGGGTGACTTTCTCCTTTAAGATACACATTTGTCAGGAGTGACTTTCTCCTTTTAGATAAATATTTCCTAAAACAAGGAGTGACTTTCTCCTTTAGGACAAATATTTAGATAAACATTTGTGAGGAGTGACGTTCTCCTTAAAAAAGAATTTGTGAGGAGTGACTTTCTCCATTAATATAAACATTTGTGAGGAGTGACTTTCTCCTTTAAGATAATTGTCAGGAGTGGCTTTCTCCTTTAAGATAACAATTAGTCAGGAGTGACTTTCTCCTTTAAGATTAAGATTTTCCGAAACAAGTAGTCACTTTTTTTTCTGTAAGATACAAATTAGTCAGGAGTGACTTTCTCCTTTAAGATAAACATTTGTCAGGAGTGACTTTCTCCTTTAAAATAAACATTTGTCAGGAGTGACTTTCTCCTTTCAGATAAACATTAGTGAGGAGTGACTCTCTCCTTCAAGATAAACATTTGTCAGGAGTGACTTTCTACTTTAAGATAAACATTAACGAGGAGTGACTTTCTCCTTTAAGATAATTGTCAGAAGTGACTTTCTCCTTTAAGATAAACATTTGCCAAGAGTGACTTTCTCCTTTAAGATAAACATTTGTCAGGAGTGACTTTCTCCTTTAAGAAAAACATTAATGAGGAGTGACTTTCTCCTTTAAGATAAACATTAGTCAGAAGCGACTTTCTCCTTTAAGATTAACATCAATGAGGAGTGACTTTCTCCTTTAAGATAATTGTCAGGAGTGGCTTTCTCCTTTAAGATAAACATCAATGAGGAGTGACTTTCTCCTTTAAGATAATTGTCAGGAGTGGCTTTCTCCTTTAAGATAAACATTTGTCAGGAGTGACTTTCTCCTTTAAGATAAACATTAATGAGGAGTGACTTTCTCCTTTAAGATAAACATTTGTCAGGAGTGACTTTCTCCCTTAAGATAAACATTAGTCAGAAGCAACTTTCTCCTTTAAGATAAACATCAATGAGGAGTGACTTTCTTCTTTAAGATAAACATTAGTGAGGAGTCACTTTCTCCTTTAAGATAAACATTTGTCAGGAGTGAATTTCTCCTTTAAGATAAATATTAGTGAGGAGTGACTTTCTCCTTTAAGATAAACATCAATGAGGAGTGACTTTCTCCTTTAAGATAATTGTCAGGAGTGGCTTTCTCCTTTAAGATAAACATTTGTCAGGAGTGACTTTCTCCTTTAAGATAAACATTAATGAGGAGTGACTTTCTCCTTTAAGATAAACATTTGTCAGGAGTGACTTTCTCCCTTAGGATAAACATTAGTCAGAAGCGACTTTCTCCTTTAAGATAAACATCAATGAGGAGTGACTTTCTTCTTTAAGATAAACATTAGTGAGGAGTCACTTTCTCCTTTAAGATAAACATTTGTGAGGAGTGACTTTCTCCGTTAAGATAAACATTAGTCAGGAGTGACTTTCTCCTTTAGGATACAAACTAGTCAGGAGTGACTTTTTCCTTTAAGATAAATATTTGTCAGGAGTGACTTTCTCCTTTAAGATAAACATTAGTGAAGAGTGACTTTCTCCTTTCAGATAAACATTAGTGAGGAGTCACTCTCTCCTTTAAAGATAAACATTTGTCAGGAGTGACTTTCTCCTTTAAGATAAACATTAATGAGGAGTGACTTTCTCCTTTAAGATAATTGTCAGGAGTGACTTTCTCCTTTAAGATAAACATTTGCCAAGAGTGACTTTCTCCTTTAAGATAAACATTATTCAGAAGCGACTTTCTCCTTTAAGATAAACATCAATGAGGAGTGACTTTCTCCTTTAAGATAATTTTCAGGAGTGGCTTTCTCCTTTAAGATAAACATCAATGAGGAGTGACTTTCTCCTTTAAGATAATTGTCAGGAGTGGCTTTCTCCTTTAAGATAAACGTCAATGAGGAGTGACTTTCTCCTTTAAGATAAACATTTGTCAGGAATGACTTTCTCCTTTAAGATAAACATGAATGAGGAGTGACTTTCTCCTTTAAGATAAACATTTGTCAGGAGTGACTTTTTCCCTTAAGATAAACATTAGTCAGAAGCGACTTTCTCCTTTAAGATAAACATCAATGAGGAGTGACTTTCTCCTTTAAGACAAACATTAGTGAGGAGTCACTTTCTCCTTTAAGATAAACATTTGTCAGGAGTGACTTTCTCCTTTAAGATAAATATTAGTGAGGAGTGACTTTCTCCTTTCAGAAAAATGTTTGCCAGGAGTGACTTTCTCCTTTAAGATAAACATTTGTGAGGAGTGACTTTCTCCTTTAAGATAAACATTAGTCAGGAGTGACTTTCTCCTTTAAGATACAAACTAGTCAGGAGTGACTTTTTCCTTTAAGATAAACATTTGTCAGGAGTGACTTTCTCCTTTAAAGGCCCACTGCACTACTTGTAGCTACTTGCGCCCTCTATATAACAAACCATGCCTAATCGGTGACCATTGGTCCCCCATGATCCTCTTTTTCTTATGTTAACTGAGAGCTGAGTTGATGAGCTAACCACCTGTCCAGTGACCTTGCAGGGCAGTCTAATCCCTCCTGTAAACTATGGCAGATACGCTTTAAGATAAACATTTGTCAGGAGTGACTTTCTCCTTCAAGATAAACATTTGTCAGGAGTGACTTTCTCCTTTAAGATAAACATTAATGAGAAGTGACTTTCTCCTTTAAGATAAACATTAGTGAGAAGCGACTTTCTCCTTTAAGATAAACATCAATGAGGAGTGACTTTCTCCTTTAAGATAATTGTCAGGAGTGGCTTTCTCCTTTAAGATAAACATCAATGAGGAGTGACTTTCTCCTTTAAGATAATTGTCAAGAGTGGCTTTCTCCTTTAAGATAAACGTTTGTCAGGAGTGACTTTCTCCTTTAAGATAAACATTAATGAGGAGTGACTTTCTCCTTTAAGATAAACATTTGTCAGGAGTGACTTTTTCCCTTAAGATAAACATTAGTCAGAAGCGACTTTCTCCTTTAAGATAAACATCAATGAGGAGTGACTTTCTCCTTTAAGATAAACATTTGTGAGGAGTGACTTTCTCCTTTAAGATAAACATTTGTCAGGAGTGACTTTCTCCTTTAAGATAAACATTAATGAGGAGTCACTTTCTCCTTTAAGATAAACATTTGTCAGGAGTGACTTTCTCCTTTAAGATAAATATTAGTAAGGAGTGACTTTCTCCTTTCAGAAAAATGTTTGCCAGGAGTGACTTTCTCCTTTAAGATAAACATTTGTGAGGAGTGACTTTCTCCTTTAAGATAAACATTAGTCAGGAGTGACTTTCTCCTTTAAGATACAAACTAGTGAGGAGTGACTTTTTCCTTTAAGATAAACATTTGTCAGGAGTGACTTTCTCCTTTAAGATAAACATTTGTCAGGAGTGACTTTCTCCTTTAAGATAAACATTAGTGAGGAGTGACTTTCTCCTTTAAGATAATTGTCAGGAGTCACCTTCTCCTTTAAGATAAACATTTGTCAGGAGTGACTTTCTCCCTTAAGATAAATATTAGTGAGGAGTGACTTTCTCCTTTAAGAAAAACATTTGTCAGGAGTGACTCTCTCCTTTAAAATAAACATTTGTCAGGAATGACTTTCTCCTTTAAAGGTAATACAAAATTTTGGTATGGGGTAATGAATTTTGTTCAAACGAACACATTGGAATCATATGCGATCCTACAATATTCAGTGATCGTTGTCGCGGATGAAATCGAACCTAAAGTTATGAAATTGTAAATAATAAACTCTTTATGTTGTATAGCTCCATCTCACGGTCAAGATATTAATTAAGGTATAAAACAATGTTTCTTGACTAAAATCGACCGCTAAGCTTTTTTCCGTTTGGAAATTTGATATCACAACTACATATTCTGAGATTTTCATGGTCGCAGCTACTATTGTACGGCCGTAGGCGCTATTTGAAATTCATCAAAATTTACCGGGAGCACCGGTAAATTTTTATATTCAATTGTTCTCGAAAGCAGAAGTGTTTTAGGGCCTAAATTGTCTAGTGCTTATAATACATCCACAGGGCCATCTAAATGTATCAAAATGGTAAAGAATCACTATTCACCCAATTTTCAAAATTTCCCAAAACCTTTAAGATTAACATTTATCAGAAGTGACTTTCTCCTTTAAGATAAACATTATGAGGAGTGACTTTCTCCTTTAAGATAAACATTTGTCAGGAGTGACTTTCTCCTTTAAGATAAACTTTTGTTAAAACAAGCAGTGACTCTCTCTTTTAAGATAAACCTTTTGCCAAAACAAGGTGTTACTTTCTTCATTAATATAACTGTCAAAATCTTCCAAAGGTTAACGTTTTGATATGTAAACAAATTAAATAGTATAACCATTCACAATGAATGATTTAGACAATTTAATCAAGTAATATGGTGTCGCGGGTCGCTAGATAAAAGCAGCCCTCTTGATAAAAAATTTGTGTCATTATTACAAGGAATAATTAATTTCGTTTTTCTGAGGACTGGTATCGGGTATTACCGAAGGTTAATTCCAAAGATTTATACTGCGACGGCTTGTTATTCAAAAGTTTCGTAATTCCGAAAACGACATGGGATCAATTTCAAAGATGAAATAATGTTAATTTTCGGAATCATGAACCTCGTGGTTTGGCAAATTTCCGATTGGGAATTAAGAATCTTCGGCAAAAACGAATGCCTCACCCCTTACAAGATTGGTCTGTACCTTGTATAACCTGTACAGACTACGTCTTTGGTAGAGTCCATAAAGAAAATTCAAAACAATTTAACAAAAAATGCTAGTTCATACATATTGAACAGAAACCAAAATGTGAAGAAAAAAATCACCCCTAAGTGTATTATACAATGGATGATCATACAATAGTGTATAATTAGATTATTTGTATCATATCCTCAAACGATTTGCAATATTGCATTCTGAATAACAAGTATAGTATTTCATTTGCATTTTTTATATTTATTGGCGTTTTTTTTACAGGGTAGCATTGTCAGTAATACAAAACTGCTTTCCACAACGGCCGGATGGCCTAGATCAAGTATATACATGTATACACTATGATTAAAGATTAAAATTAAATATACAAATTAATGGCTGAGCTTTTGTATATATATATATATATAACAAATAATGATTTGAGACTAACTAAGAATAATCTATCAGTAATGAATGCAAATCCAAAGACTTTCATAGCAAATTGTAATACAAAAAAATACAACTACATCTATACGCGATATTGTAGAACTTTGAATCATTTTATAGTTATTCGGTCATAAGGGCTATCCAGGGAAGAGTTGACCAATATGGCAATGACCTAAATGATTTGTTTGCAAAGCCCCCCCCCCCCCCCTCCCCCCCCCCCCACCCCCTACATTTCACCCCGTACCATAGTTTATACTGATACAAAGATGTAACTGTGGAATAGGCATTGACCGACTTGAATACGGTCCTTCTGTGTCTGAGCTTTCAAAATGACTCACTGACGTATCACATGATATATAACGACCCATCCACGCATTAAAACATGAACCTAGCGCACGCCCACCCATTCCCACACACATTCCTCCCCACGCACCCACACTTTTTTCAGAGACATGCCATTTATTTACAGCTTCCTGTTACATCCTCAAAGACGCGAGATAAACCAGACCTCGTCATATGACTCTTTAATCCTACTGGTGCCGATCACCTAAATGAGAAAAAAAAACATTTGAAAAATTAATTGGTTTATTAAATAATCGGCTTTAATTCGTTCGATCAGTTATTCGCGGCTTCAGGGTACACGAGCTTCGTGAATGTGGGGCATGTTTTCACAAATATCGTGTAACGCGACAACGTAAAGCCCGCGACCTTGCGTGAATGTGAGGGCATGTAACCCGAAAACCCGACCCGATGCGAAGATCGGATGGAACGAAGGAAGCCAAATAATCAGATTGGAGAGTTGGGATAGACTTATTAATGCTAGTTCCTTAAAAATGAAATAAACATGAAGCTCAAAGTGCACAACAAAGGTGCAATCTAAATGTCGTCTAACGATATATAATTCTTTTTTGTTTAAGAGTGTCATTTAGAACACAAAAAACATACATGCATGAACGGTTATGATACTTCATTTTCTTTGCATAACATTTGCTATTTGTGTACAGTTTAGTAATACTTGAATGCCATCCTTGTATAAATGAGCCTCAGACTGAATTAAATATAATTGAAAGCAATAGCAAAGGTTTGGTGTTATTCAGTAGAAGCCTACATTGCCAAAATCGGCAACTGAGGTTTTGGTGTTCGTTATAATCATTATAAGAACATCAATGCATAATTATTATACGTACCTATGTCTTGTAGCAATTCTGTGTGTAAGGGCGTGTGTGTGGGGGGGGGGGATTAATACGGATCAATAAATATCATAATCTTAATCTGGATGCCAATCTTAATCTTATATCCATTCACCTGTATGCATAATATCAGTCTGATAAGCGAATCCTTATACTCCCTGCAGTCCGCAGGAGACGTGAGATTGCTGTTACGATACGCATACGATCTGAAGTCACTTTGTGGGTGAACAGCACATGAAATCCTGCAAATACGGTGAGAATGAAGTTTGGAAGTTTTCATATTACAAGAGCATCGAAATCTGTGTCATCAACTTCTTATGTGAATAAAGGTGCGCTTGTAAAATATTACGTGACTGAAGTACTCCACAGGGAGTGGGGCATGTGCACTATTATGTGCAGAGTAGCAAGTGAATCCTGTGTCTGGGGTAGTAATAAGATCGCCTTGCAACGAAGTTTTAGCGCTATATAAATGTTATTTTATACTTTATAATGATATTGTTTGTTATTGTTTATATCATGTGAAAAGTAATGAAAATAAATACTACTACTACTAATAATAATCAAGATTGTGGTATTATAAATAACAATAATAGCCATAATACATTCTGAGTAAATTTTCTGTAATAATGACATCGTAATATCGCTGACTAACGATGATAATTAATTATACGTCATATTTAAAAAGGATAGCCACAAAAGTACTAATACTCCTCTTCCTGTTGGCCCTGTCATTGTTATTATCCCCGAATTGCCAGGTACCATTTGAGTGGCAAATCTGGATTAATGTCTTGCCAAATTCGACCTGTTTCCCCCTTGTCCTGCTCGTAATTATACCTGAATGGAGTTAATAGAATGAATGTCTCCCATTAGAAACACACAAGGACAAATCTCCCTTCTTCTTTAATTTGGAAAAAGGTGCGGATGCGGTGAATTGAAGCTCTTAGAATGATACAGAAGATTGTTATTTGTTAAAGTAGAAACAACATGCTCGCAAAGACTATCCAACTAACCTAGTCTTCTCCATCACCTTTCGAAGTGTTCAAAAATTACCATGACGTATTATGTAATATGAACACGATACCAGGATATTAAATCTGCCTTTGAGTTGATTTCTCGAAAAGTCTTTATGATTCTGTTGAAAGTGTCTTTCCCATTATTGTATGTAATTTTGATTAAATTTCAAAGGAAGGTGAACCTTATTTTAATAAATAAAATGCTCACCTTAAATGATTTAATGACGAAATAGATCTCACTGCTTTTACAATTTCTAGCATATCCGATTCCCTGAACAAGCATTCGTTTTTATTCACACAATCAATATCCACGTACTCCACTTCTGTGCTTGATTTCAACATGTTGGTGAACTTCCTAACGGTGCCACGAGATATTGTTTTTCGGTGAAGTTCATCGGAACGAAAGAATACTATAATAAACTTCAAGCTTGCTTTTCTTTTCATCACACTATCTGCCAAAGTCGATAGGAAGACATCATGAAACTGTACGCTGTGTTTACTTTTGCTAACGTCGTAGCTAGTCACTCTCAATTCTTGAACTGAGGGTAAAAGATCAAGTATTCCCGACAACAAAGACGGATCCAATATTACTATCGCCTGAAAAGTTTTTATCTTCGTTAGCTTCTCAAGTTCACGTGGAACTGCTCTTAAAAGAAGAAGCCTTAATGTTGTTAGGTTAGTGTATGAATACAGTATTCCCCATAATTCGCTGAAAACCTTGTGTGATTCGTCAGTATCCATCCGTTCAAAGAGCTGTGGATTAAAGAGAAACTGAACCGTGTGAACAGTACATCAAAAGATTCTAAAATATACAAATGGCAGCAGCAGCAGCAACAACAAAACGATCGCAACCGTGGAAACCATATACCACTACTAGTATATTTTGTTATTATTTCGTTTTAATGGAATTTCATTATTATTATTACAACATATTTGTTGTGTCGAATTATTGTTTAGCAACAGGGCTCCCTTTTAAAGTTGGGCCCGCATGGTTTAAATTTAACTACCCTGCTTTTGACAAAGATTATGAATAAATAATTGATTAATACTTGTATACTTACATCTGCATAGATGATAAGTTCATGGATGTTTGGTATGTTGGCGAATACATTTAAAACGCTACCTGAAGATGGGTACTTGGGAGAAATATAAGGTCTAAACACCTCCACTGTAACAGTTGTGAATGGCCTTGACGAAGATATATTGTATGGTGGTAAGAACAGTTCTAGTCGATGGAGATTTGGTAAGATGGACAGATTGCTCCACAACTCACTAAAACCGTCAAAAGTGAATTTTTCCTCTGTTCCATAGGCCTTCAAAAGAAAAATTGATGTAAAATTATGACTATATCTATTCATGTGTTTCATATAATTATACACATTTTTTTAAATACGAAGTAACGTTGGTTACCAATAAGGTGATTACAATCATGATTGCTTGTTTTCATCGTTTGAAATGGGCTGAATTATTATCTTTTAAATCACTTCCATATGCACATAAAATACACAGGACTAGGTGCTTCTAAAATTGTATCACACTAAAACAAAAGTAACTCTTGGAGACTGCGCTCATTTTTGCCGCTCCCAAAGCTTAGAAATGACCTACCACGAGACATAAGAAAGGCTTTATTTCTGTTGCCGTCTTCAAAGTTTTGATGAAGTCTTGTTAAAAACGCACTTGTTTAAAAAATTACTTAAATAGATTTTGGTTGTGTGTCCGAAAGTTAATACTATTAGGGTTCTTTCACCATAGCGTAGTAGAGTATACTCATGATGGTGGAAACGCTATTCAAATCAACCTTTATTTACATCATTTGTATTATTATTTTTACTATTATTACTTATAAATATTTTGTTCATTTTCATCATTATAATGTTGCTTTTATTATCATTATTAGTAGTTTTATTAGTATAATTATTGTTCTTGTTCTTGATGTTGTTGTTTCGTCTCACAGATAAACGAGCACAAAAGTTTCCAAAAAGTATCAAAATATCCTTGAATCAAATTTGTCTGATTCAACGAATGAGGTTTAAAGCCACATTCCTTTCTTACTCGAGTTTCAAACAACTAGCATATCTATAGTGCTCATGATAGTGATGTAATCATTATTCATTTATGTAGTGGCGGTACATTCAATGAAACACAGGTGGAAATATTATTCCCAAGAGGGCAAACAAAAGTTATTCATGAAGTTCTCCCTGACTTTGAAAATAAATATTTGAAAATGCACAAAGTCTGACTTCTACAAGTTTAAAAGATTTGCGGATATTCGGGGTTATTTGAACCATTTGCAAATCACTAACTGGTCTTTTGCTTTTGACACAGTGACCACAAACTTTTCAATCCAGTAGTAACTTGTTACTGTAAGGTAGGGGCGGATCCAGCCGACGGCAGCGGAGGGGGCCAAAGAGGGGGCCCAATTCGTGAGAAAATATTTGCTGCGAAACAGCCAGCCGATGAATAAGCGTGTTGAGGGGGGGGGTGGGATGGGTGGGAGGGGGGGGGGGGGGGTGGGGGTAAGGAGCACTGATTTTTTTTAAATATTTGTTTGCCCCCGAAAATTTGAAAATCGCACCGCCCCCCCCCCCCCCCCCCCTCGAGCACCAGGGAAGGGGGCCCGTCTTTTTTGTTAAACAAATAAAGGTCAAATTAACGTGTTTTAACATGTTTTTGTCTGTTGTTATTTATTTCTGTTGCCGTCTTCAAAGTTTTGATGAAGTCTTGTTAAAAACGCACTTGTTTAAAAAATTACTTGAATAGATTTTGGTTGTGTGTCCGAAAGTTAATACTATTAGGGTTCTTTCAAACAAATAAAGGTCAAATTAACGTGTTTTAACATGTTTTTTTCGCACCCCCCCCCCCCCCCCTGTAAGGCGAATTTGTTAAGACTTTTGATTACTTTTTTGGTCAGTCATCAAGTGCAGGTGATGCGTGGACAAGATTTAAAACAGAATCTTGGCCGTTAATTAGTTCACAAGAACTTGTCAAATTCGGTATATAATTATATACATGCAGGCCTAGGTATTTATGTATGTGTATATTATATATATTAAGGCGATTTCCAATTGTTGTTTTAAAAGGACATCTGTAATATACCCCTTTATGGTACATTAACCGGACATCATGAAAACAAGTACAACCAGAACACGAACTCTAACCCTCACCCTAAATTCAAAACAGCATAACTAATTAAACTAATTAAACACCTTCTACGGACGTCTAGAGCACAACTTATTTTGTTCAAACGTTAACAGGACACGGAAATGTCCTGCTAATGACCATGTCTACTTAATGACTCATTTTTTAAAACTACATATGTCTGTCTAATGACTCTGTAAGCTTAATATATTTATATATAGAGAGAGAGAGAGTGCGTCCAAGAAAAAACGAAACCGAGAATTATCGATGTTCTATATCATAACTTAATCACAATTATAATGAATAAATGACACATATTTGTAAAACATAGATCCTCTTCTTTCATTTGATGCTACTCATATGATGCATATTTCACGCATGAGTGATTAAAAAGAGTTTGAAGAAAGTATACCAAAGTCATTTGGCGATTGGTATCTGAATTCCAAAGAGAAAATCACATTTCTAGAAAGTTCATTTTTTGCCCTTTACCTCAATCAGAAAAAATGAGCCAGGAATAACAAAGTTCTGATTGTTTAAAAAAATGCTTGCATTTTCATAATTTTATTAAACGAACTCATGTTTACTGGCTTCCTGCCGTAGCAACAAACAGAGTCGACAAAAGACTTAACTCCGTTTTGTTGACGATCAGCCATGCATGAAGTGTTTCGTTTTCAATCATTATTTTGTTTTCTTTGCAAAATGTTCGACATAATTATAAATTATCCCTAACCCAAGTCAAAATGGTCTGGCGCTGTTCCTGACAACTCCCTCCCCCTCCACCCCCCCCCCCCCCGTCATACATATGTATACCTACTTCGGGATTGATAACGAAAACATTGATGTTTGGTAGCTTGGGGAGGATACCAATAACCCTCTCCGAGGAGAATCCTATGCAGGTTTCAAACCGCTTAATCGATGTGAGTGCTATCAACTCTGAGGGCCTTATTGAAGGAATGCACAAGTTCAGCCAGTTGAGGTGTACTGATTCAGAAAGCTTGTTCCAGACTTTTGTAAATATGTCAGAGTGATTCCCCCACCAGAAACTATTGCTGAATCTCTAAAGAGATTAAATAAACAAAAAGAAAGATTTTAAAAAAATAAAAAATAAAACAACATGAACTTTGGTACAAACACACTTTGCAGGCACTAAACCCTTTCCAGTCGTTTTGCATAACAGTGTCCGCAATATGAAACCACAATAAGATCTTTACTTAAGAAGCCATTATACACAGCTGAAACCAGCCAGGTCTAGGCTCTGCTTAAGGCTTATGAATTATGTTACAGTCTGAAATAAGAGTCTATGCTGGCAGAGTATTACAAAGACACAGTGTAAGCAGAACAAGAACAGACTGCGTTGTGCTCAACAGATAGCCTAAAATGATCTTATGCGGATCGTTATTACGTCACAATGCAGTGTTATGGACATTGAGAATAAGAATTGCCAAAAGGCAATAACTTGACATCAATAATAATTCACTTCATGTAGAACTTCTTTGTCAAAGGAATGAGTTGCGAAATTTCACAATAAAAATAATAAATACACCTTATGTAATATCGGTCGTAGTATTTTGTCATCAGGAGTAAACACTTCACGGGCCACTCTAACCAAAACGGGCTAAAAAGAAATGAAAGAAAGACATGTAGAATAATTTATGACGGAGATTCCGAACATGACAATGATTTTTCTTAGAAATCATCAATAATTCTGGAATCTAGCTATAAAAATGACGACTCAGAACTCTCAGAAAAAAAGCCCAGTTTCGGAGCTGTATTGCGCAACTGTTTATGACGTCACTGTAGGAGCCTCTCCAGTGAAAAGGAGGTTGATTTAAGCATTAAATGTCTTTGAAAAGCAAACTATGATATTAATTAAAAGAAAACAAAAACTTAATCCGAAAAAAATATGCTCTTGATAATCCCAGTACGTTTCATTTATGAATTACAATGAGATTGTAAGATCCTTATTTGTAGGACAAATCGGACATGCCCGCAATGACGTCAAATACGTCACCAAGGCCACGTGAGCGTATTACCTTTTTTCCGAGGGGCGTAGTCTAGCAAGCGTGAGAACGGTGAAAATGGATGGTTATTATAATTTGTTGGTCAATACAGAGATCTTCTGAAAATCAGAGACTGGAATACTAATAAGTAGAGGTGTATTCATGTTTTAGAAGGCTATGTTAGTTGGGTTAGAGTGGCCCTTTAAAAAAATATGTTATGCTATTTATTGATTAATCTCTCTCTCTCTCTAAGTGCCATATCGATTGATTTTGGCGATCATGCTGTTCCAAATCCCTCGGTTCCTAGCCTTCTGTATTAGTACCACTCCAAGTTCTTTCACTCCTCTCTCTTCCAACAATTTCTGCAGACTGTCCATCCAAAGTATCACCCTTCTTCCCCTGCTCCTTCTTCCCACAATTTTCACTGTCAAAGCAAGATTCTCTAGGCCTTCTTTACGTGTAATGTGACCCATGAACTTCAACTGCCTAATCAACATCTCACGTATCATTTTCCTTTGCACTCCAGCTCGTGTAAGAACTTCCTCATTACTAACTTTGTCAGTCCAGGGGATTTTCATCATTCTTCTTAAAAACCACATTTCGCAACTTTCCAAACGCTTTTTAGTATCAGAAGCTAACGTCCACGTTTCACTACTATACATAAGTACTGGGTAGATGTAACAATTCAATACTCTTATTCTGGTCCTCATATTCATTGTTCGATTTGTCAGAATTTTGCTTAGCTTTGAAAATGCAGATTTAGCGAGAGCTATCCTTCTCTTGATCTCTGTCTCACATCTGGCATCCTCGGTGATCATGCTGCCGAGGTAGTTAAATGAGGAGACTTGTTTAATAATCCGTTCTTTCAGTCTTAGAGACCACCAGGCACTTTGTCTTGGTATAGTTTATCTCTAGTCCCATGCTCTCACTTTGTTTTACAACTACATTCAGGAGTCTCTGGAGATCTTTCTCTGATTCAGAAAATAAAACAGTGTCATCAGCATATCTAATATTTGTGATTGAATGGCCACCCACTTGTATTCCATTTTCATCTTCCAATTCTCTTAGAATGATTTCACTATACATATTGATTAATAAATTACTATAATTGCAATAATACCTACCTCCATGTTAGGAAACAGTGAAAATATTTCTGTATTAATATCACCCGGGAAATGAACGTTTGCGGCGAAGGATTTTACCATGCGAAGGGGTAGCATGTTTTCTAAATCTGTTGGTAAAATGATAGCATTGATTGATAACTCGTAGAGCTCGATGCAACTGTAAAGGTTCCTCCAAAGCCTTTTGAATACATGTCCCGGTAAATAATGCGCGTGGATTCCTGTGACCTAGAGACAATAAGATAGACAAAAATATATAATCACGACTTGATCGAGCTTCGATCATTATGATCTTCTGGACCATCAATGTAGCAAGAATGAGACTAGGGGGTAGGTGTGCAGGAGTTTTTCTCATTTGTTGTGGTATTATAAAAACATTGTACATGGCAGGCTAGCGGCTTAATTGAGTGCAAACTATATAAGTAATAACAGAAGGATACTGCACAAAAGACAATAATATTAAAAAGTCATTAAAATAGTACATTCATAACAAAACAATAGGTACACCTTAGATCAAAGAATATTGATAGTGGAATAACGGAAGTGGGTAATGGATGTGAAAAATAGAGGTTTAATGATATGAATTAAGCAAATTAAGCAAATTCACTGTTGAATAAAGTATGATCAGTGCTACAAGAAATAATCTATTTTACATGCTTTAAAGTCGGCCTATTTTCATATGGGTGAAAGTTACATGTATATAGAGAACAAAAGGGACATATAATTTACCTAAGTCGCCTAGACATGTCTTGATTAGTGTATAATGATCAGTTATCTCGAAGTTTCATAATTATCATTTGTTGGTAAGCATGTCACATGATCTCTGAAATCCCTTGTAATGTCCTGAACATCCCGTTCAGGCCATTACACGGGATTTCTGAAATAATGATGGATTATCAATAGTTAACCATAATAAATTAAACGAATGGACAAGAGATTCGCATTGTCTTATTTTGTATTATTTATATTATTTATACCATTATTTTGAATAACCACAGCTTGAGAAAGCAGTAAGAAATAGAATTTAGACCATTTGTCATTTACCACATGTGACTAACAGCTAGATGAGTCAGTAAAATGTTCTGCCCTATATTTCCATACCTCATTCTTTACTATCGTTGGGAGTTTCTCGAAGCCAATAATGGTGTGCAGATCAAAAAACTGCACGCGTTCCTCATTCTTTACTTTCGTTGGGTGTTTCTGGAAGTCATATAAATGCACTTGTTTATGACTACGAAAGAAGGACAACAAATCCGACTTTGAGTTTTCTGCGCATTTGTCTGCTTCGCTAATCAGTTTCAATACATTTATAATACCTCTGGGATAATAGTTCGTAATTCTCTTAATCTTATCGTGTAAGATTCTCTTGCAAGCCACATCAGACGTTCCTGAAGCAAATTGCAGCACCTCCTCCGAAATTGTATTACTTAAGTTTGAAGAAAAAGCAATATTGTTATTTAGCTGGTTGGAAAGGTATTTCCCAGCTGAATATTCCTGTGCTAATTTGTGAAAGAACTCAATATTAACTACGGCTTCCTCATCATATGTAACAGTCTCCGTCAAAAGACCAATCCTGAAACAGAGAGTTTTTAATGTCTGATTTTTTATGAAATCGCGATTGGTAAAAAGCAGTGAATCTGTTCTAAAATGGTCAAGCATTCTATCATATGCAACCTCACCAGCATAAATAAGTAACTCATCGCAATTAACCCTCTGTTTTGTTGTTGTCATTTCGTTAGTATCTTTCTTTGATTTAGCATGCTTCAACAGGAAATCCATAATATTGTCAAAGAAAGCTGTCCGGGTGTAGCTTCCATGCAAACGATCCTTGCTCCACATGTAGCACACCAATGTACAAAAAAGGGGTGTGGTTATCATTTCTCTCATGACGGGTTCATCTTCAAGGTATCGCTTGAGTTCAGTTCCTTTAGTCTCATTAGATTCAAAGAACTTATCAATAAAGAACATAGCATGTTCTTCTGAATACCCTTCCAGTATCATTTTTGCGTAAGTAGAATCGAGATCAGTAAAGTCTGTTTCATTAAAAGGGCGTGTCGTCACCAGCACCTTACAATTTTTACAACTTTTCTGACGGAGTATATGTATAACATCGCTGACCGAGTCATCTTCTTGCAAACTTCCGCTGTATTCGTCATAACCGTCCATCAGAATGAAAACATCCTTTTCGTGAGAACCAATCCAGCCCTTCAGCTGAGTATGATATTTCACATCTTTCACATATTTCTGACCCAACAATCGAAGAACTCCCTCTACTAGGCCTGTTGTCTTGTCCATATGCCTCATTTTTAAAACGAAAAGCAGAGGAACTTCTTTAAGAGGAGAACCATCGACTCTGTGTGCCCAGTCGTAAGCCAATTTAGCCACAGCCGTTGTTTTCCCACGTCCTGCTTCACCGACCAGTACAATTCTCTTCGGCAATTTCCCACCAACTTCAGTTAGGAAAACATCATTAATTGATCCCGGTAAAGGGATTTTTTGCGCAGGCTCACTTGGATTATTCATTTTGTCTTCCTTGTAAAGGCTTACAACTGTAAAAAGGTTCTCCAAATCTACGTGGTCACGAGGTTCCCACGGCTTGATATTAATCTTAAAAAGACTCCTGTTGTATTCATCCCGAAGTCGATCTTGAAACTGGCTCAGTGTGAGGTCTCCTACGACACATTCTGTAACAGATGATTTGGTATAAAATCTTTACTAATAATATCACATTTCATAAGAATGATATGGATTGTAAATCATGACTATCTATTACCTACATTACCTAACAATTTACTGCATTTGTATTTTATTTAGTTGTTCAATTATTTATTCTTATTCAAATGGTTCTTCATTCTTTATATTTTTTCTCTTAAAAATGATAAACGTACTAGAAACCATAAATTCCCCGGTTTTTTATAAGACAAAGATAGATATAACATTTCTTACATTACTTTTTTAATGCTATGTGAAGAAAAGTGAATATACAGGACAGCATTCCCATCCGAAAAAAATAAGAAATGATAGTACGATAAACTCTTAAAAACCTGGATGACCTACCTTCATCACACCTTCTGCCTCCTAATCCATCCTCGCATTTACACTTAAAGGTTCCGTTGAGGTCTATGCATGTACCTTCATTCAGACAAGGAGATGATGCGCACCCTATAGAACATAATATAGAATGAGGATGTTACTCGTTTTTTCTGAAAGGTTCTTAATTCCGAAGGCTTGTGATCCCACTGATAATAAAAGGTTTTATTCCATGTTATGAATTATGAATCGTTTTTCACTTTCGGAATGTTGAACCCTTTTTTGTAATTGTTTCCTTTTCTTTAGATTATTATTTTTTCTCTTAAAAATGATAAACGCACTAGAAACCATATATAGACAAAGGTTATTTAAGATGTTTAACGTCACATGTCAATGTAAACTTTCTTACATCATTTTTTACTACTATATTTAGAAGAGGGAATATACAGGACAGCATTCCCGTCCGAAAAAGAAGAAATTGCAGTACGCTCAACTCGTAAAAGCTGGATGACCTACCTTCATCACACCTACTGCCTCCCAAATCATCCTTGCATTTACACTTAAACGTTCCATTAAGGTCTATGTATGTACCTTCATTTAGAAAAGGAGACGATGCGCCCATAGGTTCATAATTCCGAAGGTTCGAACTTTCATTGATAATAAAACGTTTTAGTTCAGTTTATGAATTATGAATGAAATTTTTCACTTTCGGAATTATGGACCCTTTTTTCTTTTTCTTTTTTTCTTTAGAATAATGAGCCCTATTTCTTTGTAATCGTAAAAAGTATATTAACGTTAAACGCTTGGTATCTGAAGTTCAATTTTGTATAATTAAAAACATGGGAGAATATTGACATTTAGAGGAAAGAATAGAGAAAATCAACGAGGCACATTTTTTTGCTATTTTGAACACCTGTAAGTGATGTTTTCCTGGCATTTACTAACATGCGGAGCATCGTTCAGGAACCGCGTAGCGGCGAGGCGATTTTGTTTGGCTACTTTGAACCTCCGTAAGTGATTTTTTCCTGGCATCTACTAACATCTACTAATACTGTGTGGGGTCTGGACCCATGATGGCGTTTTTCTATGCACATCACATTTTCACTTGGCAGCCAAGGGGTGTTTTAAACCCCGAACCCCCCCCCCCCCCCTCGTCACTATGATTATGTCACTACTTTGGTGTTCTTTTCTTAAACCGTGTTGGATTCATTCATACCTCTTCTACTCCGTATGCATTCTACTTTTCTCGAATAAAGAAATTATATCAACAAAATGAACAAAGAACTTTCAGAATTACAAACCTTCAAAAAACGGCATCATTTACCTTGAGGATTTTTGTACGGAAAGAAAGCTACGAGAAGCACAGCGACGACAAGTACGACAATGCTGCATATTAGGCCATAGCTAATGCTATGAATAGTCTTTTCTAGCGATGGATATGGACCTATACAATTAGAAGGAAAAAATATTTTCATCGATATAAAAAATGACTGAAAAGACAAATAATATGAAATTAAATTAAGTAAAATAACACGGTCACTTAAAATGCAGGAATTCAATACCCTCTTGTAGGCCATACACTTCATGGAAATCGTTACTGGATTACATCATGCATCATTGTAATGTTTGACATTTTCAACGGATGATGGACATGCAGGGTTAATTGCCTTAGGTTTTTTTAAGGAGAGGTTCTAGAAAAAGTACGGGGAGTTTGGGAAAGGGCAAGGGGGCACTTAGCGGTTCGTATATATGTTTTTTTAATAATGATAATAATGATAATAATGATGATAATAATAACGATAATAATAAAAAATAATAATTATAATGATAATAATAATAATAATAATAATAATAATAAGAGTGATGATGATGATGATGAGGAGAAGGATATTAACCAAAAAATTATTTCGAAGCCCTAAAACACAAAAAGTAACATAGCGCTTACAAAATTATAGAATGTGAAGAAGAAACATTAAAATACAGAGACTTATAAAGATAGGTTAATCGCATGAAGTTACTCAGGGAAGATGTTTGTTTAATGGGATTTTTTTAAAGAGGCAAGACAGGCTTAATTCTCTGATGGAATGTGGCCGCTGTAAAACGTTTTTGGTTAGACGAGAGTCTCGATTTTAGAATAATTAGTTTAGATTTGTCAGTTATTCCTCCCGATTTATTTTGGGACCCCCTCCCCCCTCTAGAACCGTTGCTGATATATTTTTTCATATAGGTTGGCCCTCGTTCTTTTTGAAATCCCAATCGGTTAATGACCAAGAAGAGAGATATTACGGTAGTCCCCAAACATTTGAATGATGTTAAAAGTCATTAGGATCGAAATCTCGAATCGGAAGGGTTTTTTTTATTTGTGATTTTATACTTGATGGTACCGTAGGGTTAACTCACCTTTACTTTGCTCGCTTGCATCTTGATTTAATAGAAAAAATAATAATGATGATGATTAATAACAAAAAAGGTAATTTTTGAGCTCTAAACAAAAAAGTAACATGGTGCTTACAAAATTCTCGAATGTGAAGAAGAAAATTTAACATGAAATACAGAGACTTATAAAGATAGGTAAATCGCATGAAGTTACTCAGGGATGGAGTTTTTTTCATGGGAATTTTTGTAAAGAAGCTAGACATGTTAATTCTCCGAGGAAGCTACTGTAAAACGTTTTTTGGTAGATGAGAGTCTCGATTTGGGAATAATTAATTTCGATTTGTCAGTTATGCCTCCCATTTTATTCCCCCCCCCCCCCCCCTCTATAACAGCGCTACTGGTATATTTCCATAGAAGTTGGCCTTCATTCTTTCTGAAATCTCAATCGGTTAATGAACAATAAAGAGAGATATTACGGTAGTCCCCAACAATTTTAATGATGGTAAAAGTCATTTGGATCAAAATGTCGAATCAGAAGGTTTTTCTTTTAATTTGTGATTGTAAACTTGATGATACCGTAAGGTAAAGTCACCTATAGTTTTGCTCGCTTCCATCTTGATCTAATGATAATAATAATGATAATGATGATGGTGATGATAATAACAAATCTGTAATTGTTATGATGTATTATGCACTTCACATAGCTTCATGTACTATACATATGCCTTTCTAATATATTAGACGAACAAGAATGATATACACATACTCCGTTTTCAGATGGGTAATAGTGTAATATATATTTTGACATGTCGCCGGGTCAGATTCTACGATAGCTCTTCATGGACGGCAACCAAAGTCAAAAGTAGAATTCTAAGAGGATCGAGTCTTTAATTTTGAGTATGAAGTTTGTTCCGAATCATCCTATTTTGCTTTTGCTAATCTTGCTAACAATATGACACAAGTACAATTTGGTTGTGTATACTGCAGACATAATCAAATTGTAAGGTATATCAAACACTGATGCATGTTCCAAACATGTCGATTTAACTTTATATGTATGTTGAAATCACAATGTTGTGATTATTTCAAGTTTGCATTATGGCAAAATGACCCTGTTCAGATTATTTCATAAATATATATAATAACAAATAGAATAGTTCCTATTAGGAACGAATGGATTTTACCCTTTTCATAATGTTCCCTCACAATGGAACAGAGTCCACCGACCTCTGCTCCGTCCAGGGCATCTTCGAGTTGTTTCCTTGTGACACCCTTCTTTAGATCCCATTGAGATAGAAGGTATCTCAGAGCCATGTTGTAATCCTCTTTAAACCTCGTCAGCACGCTCTGAGCTTCATCGTAGCTAAAGCCCATTTTATTGGAAAACGTTGTATATTTTCCATGTGGAAATTTTTTTGAGAGTTCGTCGAACAGAGCATCCTTGTCCACTAGTCCTAAGATGTGTTGCGATTTATACAGAAAACGAAACCATAATATAATATAAATCGACATTTAAACAAACTAATATATAATGTAAAAGAGAAAAGACGTAGACAAGAATGAAGTCGGAAGGACACCCAGTTCAGTCAAGCCATAGAGACAAGATCGTTCTTCCAAGGGGTCCAAGATGAGTGTTATGATATACAAATATACAATGACAACCGAGGATCTAGCTGAAACTATTCGCATCGAAGGAACATCAAATAGTACTATTCTCCCGAGGGCCATCGGCCCGAGGGAAATAGTACTTTTGATGTTCCTGAGTGCGAATAGTTTCAGCTTGTTCCGAGAATGAGTCATTGTATATTTGTTTTATATCCCTTCCACTATTCCTTGGACATTCACATTCACATCACATTCAAAAAGAAATAAAATTTAAAAAAATAATTAAAACTAGACATATAATACTTGTTTGGAACAAGTATAGGTGGGCTGGTCAACTAAAATTTGAGACAAAATAGAGCAAAAATAAGCGACATACTGCTTACAAATTCTTAAAAAACAATATCATGTAGATTCATAACGTGAACTAAATTCAACTTCTATAGGCATAACACGCAAATTATGAAGTTTTTTACATGAGGCCTTTAATCAAAATTTTCACTATGATGACGTCATCAAAATGAAAAGAGGTTATTACTGCGCTTGTAGAGAATTGTCTTAGCTACAACATATCGAAATTTTAAAGAAAATTGATCAATATTTACAGAGATACAATAAATTTTACATAAATATGCTGACGTCATAATATGCAAATTCGTATTTTGAGTTCCAAGGCCATTGTGATGATGTCACGATACACTTAATGGCCAAATGAGACATGGAATCATATTTCCGACTCATACTCTATCTTAATATGAAAAAAAATTGAGGATCCCGGTGCATTCCAAAGAGCTATAACGGATTTTGTATAGGCATGTTTTTGCCCATATATGCTATGTATTAAAAGACCTTGCGCGCACTGACATTTATCTTGAATTTACGCTCATCTTGTTAATAATGGTCATAAAGAGATAAACATGGAATCAAATTCCTTGAAAAAATATGAGAAATATCATGAAAGAAAAAAAAATGGCGATTCTATGTTTTTTAATGGTGTTACGCGCGAAAACGCGCGCGCATGCTCTTACGCGCGATTTTTTATAAAATGCTTAAAATGACCTGAAACGTATGCAAAATAAATTTGAGACGATTTTGAGCATTTAAAAATTTTGCGCGCGCATTGACGCGCGGACGTACGCGCACGCGCGCGTTTTTTGACCTGAAATTGACTGGACTGATATTGACCTTGATCATAATAAATATGAATGAGAAATTACTTTTGGTTAGGAAGATATGATCATGAGTTCATTTTCAGAAAATTTCACAAAATGGCGCCTAGATGACGTCATCAGTCAAGGTCAAGGTTGAAAACCCTACTGTGTTTTCTCCATATGCCTATACATATGTGTGCCAAATTTCAAGGTATTTCATTTAACCATTTTCAAGTTATCTTGCTAACAAAAAAGTGGCGAGAATTAAGAAAAATAAATAATAAACTAGACATATAATACTTGTTTGGAACAAGTATAGGTGGGCTGGTCAACTAACATTTGAGACAAAATAGAGCAAAAATAAGCGACATACTGCTTACAAATTCTTAAAAGACAATTATCATGTAGATTCATAACGTGAACTAAATTCACCTTCTATAGGCATAACACGCAAATTATGAAGTTTTTGACATGAGGCCTTTAATCAAAATTTTCACTATGATGACGTCATCAAAATGAAAAATGGTTATTACTGCGCTTGTAGATAATTGTCTTAGCTACAACATATCGAAATTTTGAAGAAAATTGATCAATATTTACAGAGATACAATCAATTTTACATAAATATGCTGACGTCATAATATGCAAATTCGTATTTTGAGTTCCAAGGCCATTGTGATGATGTCACGATACACTTAATGGCCAAATGAGACATGAAATCATATCTCCAACTCATACTCTATCTAAATATGAACAAAAATTGAAGGTCACGGTTCATTCCAAAGAGCTATAACGGATTTTGTATAGGCATGTTTTTGCCCATATATGCTATGTATTAAAAGACCTCGCGCGCACTGACATTTATCTTGAATTTACGCTCATCTTGTTAATAATAGTCATAAAGAGATAAACATGGAATCAAATTCCTTGAAAAAATATGAGAAATATCATGAAAGAAAAAAAAATGGGGATTCTATGTTTTTTAATGGTGTTACGCGCGAAAACGCGCGCGCATGCTCGTACGCGCGATTTTTTATAAAATGCTTAAAATGACCTGAAACGTATGCAAAATAAATTTGAGACGATTTTGAGCATTTAATTCTTTTGTGCGCGCACTGACGCGCGGACGTACGCGCACGCGCGCGTTTTTTGACCTGAAATTGACCGGACGGATATTGACCTTGATCATGATAAATATGAATGAGAAATTACTTTGGGTTATGAAGATATGAACAAGATTTGATTTTCAGAAAATTTCACAAAATGGCGCCTAGATGACGTCATCAATCAAGGTCAAGGTTGAAAACCTTACTGTGTTTTGTCCATATGCCTATACATATGTGTGCCAAATTTTAAGTGATTTGAGTTAGACAATTTCAAGTTATCTTGCTAACAAAAAAGTGGCGAGAATTAAGAAAAATAAATAAATAATAAAGGCAATTTTAACAAAAATATAAGGTGGTCTGTATTAGATACAGCCCACCTGAAAAGTTGTAACTTACCTATTGCCTATACCTAGTCTAGTTTATATACATGTATCACTGATCCTGATGCATCCAAAAGTTCAACAAAGTTTTTCAAGGAGTTTATCCAAAAGTTCAAGAAAGTTTCTCAAGGAGTTCATCCAAAAGGTCAAGAAAATTTTCAAGGAGTACATTCAAAAGTTCAAGATTTTTTTTTCAAGGAGTTCATCCTAAAGTTCAACAAAGTTTTCCAAGGAAATTTTCACCAAATAGTTAACACTAACAGCAGAAACAATTCAAAACACGAAAATGTAAAACAATAACGCATGTACAAGGCTTTTCTCACTCCTTCTTAGTTGTGGTAAATGTTAACAGTACAGCTATGAAATATGTACTGCGGCTGCACTGTTTGCTGGTTCCTCATGTTCAGTGTTGCTGACTGTGACGGTCTCATAGTAGGTGGTTGGGGTTGACGTTGAGGTGGACTACCAGTTGTGTTGGTGATATCATCTAGGACACTGACAGAGTCAGGGATATCTCTCATTATTTGCTCAATCTGACTGTCTGTCATCAAGTAAAAATTTGGTTCTTCTTCACCAGTAGTACTACTAGTACTAGTAGAGGGTCTAGATCTAATATCATTCTCCCCACTCTCACCATTTGACGCAGACGTTGTTGGGCAATGAATCTTTGATAACGTGTGCGACATACTTTTCTTCTGCATTTCACTTGTACGAGAATAGTTCTTGATGCTTGTCTCGGACCGGTGGCCCGAGACTGACATTATGTCTCTTGAGGCATATCCAGCATGATCTAGCATTGAGATACTCGTTGCCCTCAATGAGTGATTGGTATAGTTCTTAGAACATCTGGCATTCAAAGTGATTGTTTTAGTCATAGTTCCAAGGGTGTTTTTCCCCAAGACCTGCTCGTCATACCAGGAATCATCCGCATCAAACTTCTTTCCGGTTTTGCCTTTGCACCTCTGCCACATAAATTCACAATTGGGGTTTAATTTTGCAAAGTATTTCTTCATATTTTTAACAGGGCAGTGATCAACATTACCTGGACCCTGGAGTGAGTGCATTTGTCCTCCTTGTGCCTCGTTATCATCATTTTGGTGATTTTTGGTATTCATGTCTCGCATGGTGTAAAAATCTCCATCCTCTCGTTCATGCAAAATGAAATCAGTTGGCTTCATGCTCCTCAGGTTCTCCATCCCTCTGTTTGCGAAGAAAACCATCACGTCTATGAAGACTTTCTTTTGCAGACCATCGGGTGTGTTTGTGTCCAAACTGTTTTGAACCAATACCATGTCATCTTTACTCATTGGTGGGTGGTGCTTGACGTTGGCTTTGCCACTCGATTTCAACTTCTTCATCATGGCTTTGAAGCTTTTGTTACTCAAAGTGAAAGAAGGATCGTTGATAATGTCAACTTTCAGAGATTTCTGAAAATTTCTCTGCAATCCAAATCTGATTGACTGCATTGATTTCTTGCTATACAATCCACCACTTTTTGTACGGGCGCCAGCATAGAATCTTGCAAGCACAGAATCGAGTGATTTCACATCAATGTCATCGTAACTTAAATCATCAATTTGATTACAAAATTCACGGAATATGGACACAGCATAATTTGTTTCTGAGTGTTCACACTGTCAGTTGAGTTCATGAAATCCATAAATTCATCGTCATTATATTGCTGGAATCTTGAATTGTTGCCGTCATTCTGACGACTGCTGGAGGCTGCCATTTTGCTTGTTTACAAACAAAATCAGCTGTTCGAACCCTGTTCCGAAAATATCGGTTTTAAAACGATAGCAAAATTGATGTCAAGAGAAGTACCCGTTTTTCTTCACTAGAAAACGATAGCGATATTGTTCGAAGTCGATCGGGAATAATCGGTGAAAAGTGAAGAAAAGAGTTACCGCTGCTTTTCGGATCGGCTGCTCTGTGAGCGCAGCTATTTTAGTGCAGTTAATGCGACTGAGCGTGAATTTAACGGCTTGAGCGCCGTGACACCGCGGGAGTTGGCCGTGCGGAGGCATTTGAAATCCCGATGCTCGCTGAATTTTCACATAGTACCTTTTTTTCCCTAGGGAAAAAAAGGTACTATGCGTGACGTCATCAATAAAAAAGGTACTATTTCGATGTAGTCGACAAAAAACGTCTTTTACAGTAAAACTATCCTTTTTCTTGTTGTGTACACACCTAATGCAACAATCTTACGATAAGGGATATATTAAATATATATTGTGTAGTGAGGAACACGTGAAGTAAAAGAGTTATATCCTAAACAAAAAATATATCCTAAATCCAATTAAGAGCTTATATGAGATCGGGGACGAAGGCAATTTGCCTTTTTGAAAATACTTGATGGCTACATGGGAGTTTTAGATTTGCGGGGAGATTATTGAATTGAATAGAGAACGTACGTTTACATTTACAATAATCTGTTCTGGGTTTTGCCAACAATAAGTTTCCATGAGACCTAAGCGAATAGTTGTATTGACAATATTGGAAGCAGACTTTTAAATACGGAGGAGCAAGGTCATTTAAAGCCTTATAAACCATAGTATTCAGATGACAGTAACATCGAACCGTTAACGATTTCCAGCCTAAGCGAGCATGTAATTCCCTGATTGACACATGACTGTAGGGACTTATTCCAAGTATAATTCGACATGCCCTGTTTTGAAGTTTTCTGTAAAGACTTAACATATTGAAGAATATATGAAGAATAATGGCATTACACACCATTTTCATGATAGATAGCTCAATATTATGACGCAATCGAGCTAATAAGCGTACTACATAAATTATCCTAAACACATGTCATCAATATGCAATTTCCACTTAAAACTAGGATCTAACAAGTAACAACATACCAAGATACTTCGTAGACTGTACATGTCGTATATTTATCCCATTTACATTCAAGTTCAGCTTGGTACATTTAGTAAACATTTTGTGTGAGCCAAATAACATGCTTACTGTTTTCTCACAATTGAGGCTCAATTTGGAGATACACAACCATTTAAATATTCTATTAAGTTCAGAATTTAACACCGACTCTATAGTTGGGGCGTTTCTATGTGAGAAACAAATTACTGTATCATCAGCATATAAGTGAACAGAGAATTTCTTTATATGTTTTACAATATCATCAATATAAAGTATAAACATTAGCGGGCCCAATATAGATCATTTGGGAACCCAGTATATTCGACTCTGATGATGTAGATGAGTTGAATTGGGTATATACACTGTTGGTCATAAAGGTGGAATAATTATTTTTACCCCAATTTATGGAATGATTTTGACAATGATTTATTCCTAAGAGATCTAAATAATAGTATACATTTTTCAGATTTTATTGAATAATAATTTGCGAGTATTTGTTTTGCGTGACTGCTAAAGCATGTGTGTGCTACTATGCTAATCAACTAGGGAACCTACGTCCGTAAGTCATAACTGACAGTAATGAGGATTAATGCCTCACAAAAGGGCACTAATATAGCTGATCGACACGGTTTTTATTATGGGGCCTTACAGTAACGAGGCCATTGCTTAGCCACTGAATCATGACTGTACGCAGCGGGGGCTAGGGTACGTCGCCGCCCCACAAATACCAAAAAACAAAGAAAATGCAATAAATTATCAATAATTCATTGCATTTTACCCCGGCCCCCAAAAGGAAAAATTTATCTTTAGGGCCATGCATTATTGTTCAAGGCATGCCTACATAGAGAAACTTTTAGAGGAGAGGGAGGGGGAGGCAACAGGTTAGGAGACAAGGCCCTATTTCGCCCCCTCCCCGTATCTTTCTTTTCCCCTTTTCTTTTCTTCTTCCTCTTCTTTCTTTCCATTCTGTCCTCTTTCCCTTTCCCTTCTTTTCCTTCTCTCCCTCTCTCTCTCTCTTTTTTTGGCGGAGGGGGGGGCAAGGCCCCACGCCCCCCCCTGGATCCCTGTCTGGTTGGCTGTTAGGGATAATACCAACATCCTCAACTGTCATTTCTGGCCATGACTCACCGTTATTGACGCCGTCTTGACTTCCAGACTCTTCATCCCGTTGGGTCGTGGTACTGGTACTGGCAGCAGGCGGAGGGGGTTGGGCACGGGGCGTAGCCCTCGACGCCCTCCTCTTTCTGGGTTTGGACTTTGTTGTCAACCTAGGCATCTTCGTTGAAGATTTCGCTTTTGGGAAAAAGAGTCAGGGGCTCAAACTCTAATATAGTAGTAATGAATAAGAAGCACATAGCTATACGAAGATGTCACTGTAAAAAAAAAAATACGCAATTGACCGCTAAAGCGGGCGAATGTCTAGGAAAACACCCACGAAAGAACAGCGAGAAAATGTGTTCAGTGTGACTACTTCGAAATACCATGGACTGAATGAATTTTCCATGCAAAGTAAAGTAAAGGAGAGGAAAGTTGGGTTGTTTACATATCAATCAGTAACTTAATTAATAAACGTGACATGCTGCAGTTTAGGACATTCATATGAAACATCCAATAATAATTGTCATTAGAAGAGAGAAAAGAAAGATCAAGAATAACCCGACCCAGTAATGCATTTCTCCTCTTCTTCTTCTTCTTCTTCTTCTTCTTCTTCTTCTTCTTCTTCTTCTTCTTCTTCTTCTTCTTCTTCTTTATCGCCAGGGGGGGGGGGGGGAGGGGGCCATCTCCAAAAAAAGGGTAAAATTAACGTGTTTTTACACGTTTTTTTTCCAGGATCTGGATCCGCCACTGGGTCCAGGCAAAGGCCCATGGCACTGCATAGATGACGTCATAGATATGCGATCAATCAACATGCGCTGATCTCACTGCACTCTACACTACTTCAGTGACAATATACATTATTGTTGTTATTATTATTATTATTATTATGAAGGTTGGTATGAAAACCTGCACTATTTCAAGCCACTAGTAAAATTATGGATTCCTCGGCGACAAAAAACGCCCCTCAGAAAATAGTGCTATTCCTGCCACCTCGATCCATAATTTAAACTAGAGCCTCTCAGTGCATTATAATGAAGTATTGTATAGTGCTTTTGTAGGGCACGTTGTAGCCTCTTGTCGATGGCCCCGAATTTACGGACTCCAACAACGCGAGGACCATCGACAAGAGGCTAGGCACGTTGCCACTTAAGGTGCTCCATTATTATTGCACCGGTTTCAAGGAAAGCCTGAAATTAAATTCCATTATTATACTAAACTTGATATGCATTTTTTTCTTCTTAATGGTACTGTCGGTAACCGCTTTAGACCCACGTATGTTTATGTGGAATGGTGCCATACATGTTTATTAACATACTTGCTATATCTGAAATATTATATTACTGATGTACAGTAATTAGTGCATTGTATTTGTCACCGACATCTGCATGCGTATATCTTTCTCTCTCTCTCTCTCTCTCTCTACCCGGGTTTTTAAAAATAATGTCTACATAATCTATCTAGGTATTTTTTCCCTTAACTCTCCTCCCCTCAGCGTCCTCATCATTTTCAGTTCTCTCTCTCTCTCTCTTTCTCTCTCTCTCTCTCTCTATATATATATATATATGTTTCTCCGTTTGTCTCTCTCTCGTCACTTTCAACTTCATTTAATACTATCCCGTTCTTGCTCTCTCTTATTGTGATTTTGATTATTATGATTATGATTAACTTTTTCATCCTGAAACACAACGTTAAATGTAAAATCTTACCTTTGGTCCAAAATAGAAGTCTTCTGATCAGCGAAGTAGGCCTACCTAGAAAAGCGCAACCAGTCTGTACACGCACACAGACTAGAATGTCTTTTGTCTTTAGGCGCTTTTACTAGAGCTACACCAATCGATCGATGCCCCCGCCCTTGTTTTCCCTGTTTTCTTTATTTTCTTCATTATTGCATGCAGCTTTTATTGCGCATAGTGAAATGCCTGGAAATCCCCGCTTGACTAATTGTGTACGAATGAAAAGCGTAAATTTATAACGACCGGTAGCAGAAATCAATACTTTTTCTCCTGTTTTATATTATTTTTAACACCAAAGAGTGGTATACGTCAACCGTCTACACAACTATAGGCCGACGCATTAGGAAAATATGTGCTGATAAACAATATTGTTTGCCCGACAAATCAGATGATCACATATTTGAGCGACAAGTGAATTCCCTGTATCGGCCTATATGGAAGTTAAGAATCATCATCAACACTTTCATCATCATTATTTTCATCATCATCAACATACTCATCATCATTATTATCATCATCAACATATTCATGATCATTATAATCATCATCATTCTCATCATCATTATTATCATGAACATATTCATTATCAGTAACATGTTCATCATTATTATCATCATCATTATCATCATCCTCATTATCATCATCAACATATTCATCATCATTATTATCATCTTCATTATCATCATCCTCATTATCATCATCATCATGGCCATCATTATTATTTATACCACCCCCTCCCAATAATACATCTTTTGTTTGTAATTTGTTATCCCTAAATGTTAAATGAATCAGAGATAAGATAAAGAGAGAGAGAGAGAGAGAGAGAGAGAGAGAGAGAGAGTATACTTACACGGCGTAAGGATAGATGAGCAGTTTTTGCTAGAGGATGAATGGAGTTTATCGTGGGAAGAGAACATATGCTTTAGTCATGGGAAATATCACAATAGGGGTGTTACGGTTTTAATTGATTCAAAATTAGACGTTTAAATTCTGTACATAAACATTGATAATGAGGGGAGGTATATTATAATGGAATGTAATATACAGGGGTTGAAGTTCACTACAGTTAATGTATACTTCCCTGTTAGGGGAAAACGTCTGAAGAAATAAAAATGTTGTCTGACTTTGATAGAGCACTAATTAAAGGAAATAAACGTCAAATATAATCCATTTATTATAGGAAGGGATTTTGATATGATTCGAAATATTGATTTAGATGATGAGAAAAAATAAAAGACAGGTTCAATCTTTTTGTTCTTGTGCACTTTGAAGAAGATAAAATCAAACTTGATTGATATTTGAAGGAAAGGGATGGTTTTAAGAGACAATTTACTTATATTCACGCCAATCCTGTTATGCGAAGTTGATTGGACTATTTGTTCATCAGAGATAAGTTGAAGGAAATAGTGTTAAAATGCAACATCATTCCTTCTATAGCTCCAGCCTGCTCAGCTGTTCTGCAACAATTTTATAATAGACCAAGTCATATATTTTCTCAAAAGCTAAAGAGAAGTATTGGAAAGTCAACAATAGTTTATGTGGAGATGAAACAAATAATTATTTGGAAACAAAAATATCAGACAAGCATAAAAGGTTATAAGAGTTTTGGGGAAAAAAAGTAATTTCACAAGGAAATTTTTGAAAGAAAAGGCTATGCAGAGAAAGCAAAAAATCGAAGATTTAGAAAAGGAAATAAATGATATTGAAAATATGTTGGTAGATGATTTTCGCTCATTTCTGTCTGATCGACTTGACACACAATTGTATTGATTTTATGCATGATTGTTTTCATATATTTTTTGCATCATAATAGTTATATTGTATTTGTATTTTGCGGAAAAAATATTATAGGGAAAAGTGTGACTAATTTGAATCTTCTTTTTCTAGGGGGAAAATAAAAAGAATTTAAAACAAAAATGTAAACAAATGATATAGATTCTAAGCATAGAGATCTCTATGATTCTAAGCCACCAATACCCAAACTCGCAGTCAGCTGTGATTAGTTTTGTTTTGGCTCCCTCTCTCGGTGTACCAATACCCGAGCTAAACAATCGCTGGACAGACGAAATCCCTTGAAAATACACACAATGGCTGGAGTTTTATTTGAAGACATTTTTGACGTGAAGGACATAGATCCCGAGGGAAAGAAGTTCGATAGAGGTAAAATATAATCTTGAATTATAATTCATACCATGTTTGACAACGTTGCGTGAGTTATAAAAGAGAATATCGACTGTTTTGTGATCAAAAGCATGCAGTGTCATGGGCGCTGCCATCTTGGATCGCGCGCCGGAAATTATACTCTTTCTCCAGTTTATCCGTAGAAACATGTAAATATAGTGAGGATAAGCTTTCTGTAAAACTTCCAAAGTGTTGCCCTTTACTGTTTATTTTACATTTTGATGTAAATATTAGCGCGAGAAAACTAATATAGCTTTTAACTGTGGGAGACTACTCTCAAACTTTACACAGAAATGTACAGATGGGACCGAGTTGAATAATGAATGAACACTGTGACTGACGCGTCTAACTATTGCTTCAAAGTTCAAGCAACTTTCGCCAATTTCTCCCTCTCCTCCTCCTCCTCCTCCTCCTCCTCCGCCTCTTCCATCTCTTCCGCCTCTTCCGCCTCTTCCGCCTCTTTTTTCCTTTTCCTCTTTCCTCTCCTTGTTTTTCTTCATTTGCTGAAGCTTGTTTTAGTTTTTTTTCTTTTCTGCTTTTCTCTCTTGCTCTTTCTTTCATTCTTTCCTCTTTATATTCCTCCTCTTCCTTCTTTGTTTTCATCACTTTCGGCTTCATTTCTCTCTTCTTTTCTCTCCTTTCCTTTTTCTTTCTTTCTTTCGTCGTCGTTGCGTCGTCGTCGTCGTCTCCTCCTCCTCGTCGTCTCCTCCTCCTCCTCCTCCTCCTCCTCCTGTTTCTGCTTCTTGTTCCTTTTTTCTTCAGTGTAGTCTGCTTCCTTCATACTAAAGTTGAAGTGCCAATAATTTAAACAGTCTTGGATCTAGTTATCTCAGCCTATCGTCTATTGGAGACAAAAGGCTTCAACATATCATCTTCTCCTCCGCCTCCTCCTCCTCCGTTTGAGTAAGAGATCTGTAGGCTGTAGTTAGATTGCTGCGAATGAAGGGTTTGTCTTTTATTTGAGGGCTTATTACTGGGGTTCTGATGAATTTATTTTAATGTGTGGATTTGCATTATGAAATGGATCACATGGCTGCTAGTGCTGTACGAGGAGATACAGCTGTCAACTAACCATCAAGAAAAAATAGAAAAAGATACAATAATACTGGTTTCGGGTCATTTAATTAAGCCATGAAAACCATCGCATGTATTCTTTCTACACATGGTAATGTACATTTATCAAAGTTGAGAGAGGGAATGAGAAAAAAAGGAAAAAAATACCTCCCCCTCCCCCCCCCCCTCCCCCCCCCCCCCAAAAAAAAAAATATATATATATATATATAATAATAATAGAATAAGTAGATCTAGATCTCAATGAATAAATAAAAAAATGATGTGTTGAGTTAACATCCAAAACACAGAAATCTAACGAAAATCCTACCTAAGAAGAAAAGGAAATCGAATGATGATAGTAATAACAATGATAATAATAATACTAATGATGATGATGATGATGATGATGATGATATTGATGATAATAATGATAATAATATATAAATAATAATTAAAAAAATGAAGATAAGATTTGTATGGCGCCAAATCCACTTGAAATCAAAAGCACAAGTGCGAAAGATGAAGCAACCAAGGCTCAAAATACACGGGCCAAAGGGGGATTCGCCCCCGTGAGCAACATAATCGCCTCCGTCAGATTGCTCACAGGGCTATTGCAAAATTAAAAATCGCCCCATTGAATTATAAAATAAAGATTATTTTTTCTGTTATAACTTTCACACAATATCGAGTTTCAACTTTCAAACCTTAAACCAATGAAATGAAACTGTAAGTTAGGATTTCTCGGCCAAATTTGTCGGTGTCTAGAGGCCGCCATATTGTAAACAAATGTACGCTTATTCGCCGCAAGATGGCGCTATACCTCCCATCTCCACATCTCTATCACTGTATTACCGATACAAACGACGAAAGCTTGCAGTGCAGTGTGACCGTCAGTAGCGACTATACCGCGCCGCTAGTACGGGTGTGTATGCTGCCGCCCCATATCTGCTGGAGCTAGAGGCGATTGCGCAAAGACCGAAACATGGAGAAGTTTTTTATTGTGAAAAGCGCCCAATAAGCGTGAATCCTCTGAAATCTGGTGATTCCAAAAGACCAGCCAATAATGAACCTCGACCAGTAAATCAATTTTGAGAAGAAGAGGGAGACCAAAGATGTTGTGGAAGGAAATAATAAAGACTAAAGTAAGAATGTATTAAGGTTGCTCTGAATGATAGGGAGGAATGTACAAAACGGGAAGAAATAGAGAGAATGTCATCACTGGATGAAACTCTTACAGTGTACTGTATGTAACTTGTAAAGTTGTAAAGAAGGAAAATGCCAACTTAAATAAATGATAATGATGAAATAGCAAAGAATTTAGGAGTATCATCTATCATGGAACCAATCCAATGTAAGATTGTATTAAAAAAGAGCCCCCGTCAGAACTAAAAGAGCTCCTGTGAGAAGATACTCGCAGGGGCTCTTTTTTTTTGGAAGAGCCCCAGTGGACAAAAAATTAATTTGAGCCCTGGAAGCATCATACAAAAAATTCACATTTGGGTAGCGTCCAACATGTGAAAGAGAAACTAGAAGAACAAGTAAACTGGGTTATGTTTCCCTTTTCCCTTTTTTAAAATTAATTTCTGATGTTCTGCATAAATTTCTTAATGAGGCCAAATATTGTAATAAAGCAATTGCCACCAGAGCATTTGCTGAACTATATTGAATGTCGATGCTGTAGTTTGGTTATATTTATTCCACATTCACTTTATGAACATATAAGTGAACATAAAAATCAACAATTAATATGCTTGAAGTGTCACAGTATTTTCTCTCTTCTCTCTCTCTCTCTCTCTCTCTGTCTCTTTCTCTCTTTCCCACTCTCTTATTATTTTAAGTTCAAGCTCTCAATCTCCTTTTTCTAGTTTCATTTGACATTAGTCATTCCCCTCCTCTCTCTCCCCCTCTCTTTCTCTCTCTTTCTCTCCCTCTCTCTCTCTCTATCTCTCTCTCTCTCTCTCCCTCTCAGTGCCTTAGTCTTAGTCTCACTCTATCTATATCTCTTCCTCAACTGTTTTTTTTTCTTCTCAAGTTCAAACACTCATCTTCTTTCTATAGTTTCAAATGACATTTTTAGTTGTAGTTTCACTCCCCACCTCATATCAGTGTGTGTCTTGTGTTCATCTCTGATTGGTCAGATGAAAATTGAAGCTTTGTATCATGTGGGTGATGTGGTGCTCTCTGATTGGTCACATTTTTTGCTGACTGAAGTACATGTATGCGACAGTGTAGACCTTGTGATGTGGGTTTTGCTTGTAGTGTATGATGTAGTTCAAATAAAGGCCATATTTAAACTAAACTCATTACTGCATGGTAAGATGGTGAGTTACCATTTGGTTTACAACCAGTTCATCTACTACCCAATTAGTATATTCCCATATGGTCTACACACCCAGCCCGTCTACTATCCACAAGCTCTAATAATTATTTTTGAGGGTAATAGTCCTTTGACTAATATCCACATGATCTAATCCCCACTTAGTCTTCTACACATTTGGTCTAATGTTCATTTAGTCTAAAACCCAGTTAGTCTAATTCCCATTTTGTCAATGCCCAGTACGTTTACCATCCATAAGGTCTAATAATCACTTGATGATTATAATTATGTATGATTAAATGATTATTAGACCAAATGGATAGTAGACAAAATGGGCTTTAGACAAACTGGGAATCTGACTGACTGGCAATTAGACCAAATGAGTGATAGACCAAATGGGTAGTAGACGTATTGAAGATTAGACCGAATGGAAATTAGACCAAATGATGAGTAGATGAAATGATTATTAGACCTTGTGGATAGTAGACTGGTGGGGGGTAGACCATATGGGAATAGACCTATTGGGTAATAGACGAACTGGTTGTAGACTAAACGGCTATAAATCGATCAGATAACGTGAACATGTAGAAGTCATTTTAAAAGAAATAGTTTTTATCATGTTTTTGTGTAGTGATGGAACATTCTTATTATTTTTTTCAAATTTTATTTCATCTTGCTTCTCCCCCTCCCCCCCCCCCCCCCCCCTCCCAATGTTTCTAGGGTTGATGGAGTCAAGCCTGATTTTTTGGTTACCTTCTGAAAAGGGTTTGTTCCTGGTAACCAAAATTTCTCCTCACCATCAGTTTCATTCCACTTTTGTCTGGAAGATAGACTAGATGACTTTTTTAATGGGACTACACAAATGTAATTTAGAGGCACAAATCTTTTTCAGTCGCTCATAACAGTGTCTGCGCTTTGAGACTATGCTGATTACGCAGTCTACTACATATTATAGGCTCTGTACTGGTGTTTGACACAGCCAGGGACTGACAGAACTAGGCTCTAATCAAGGGTTTAGGAATTGAGGTAAAGTGTCAAATTATAGTCTGCAGTGCATTTGAAATAGGTACACACTGTACACTGCACACACTTATGACAGCTAAATCGGCTTAGACCTGGGGGTGTTTCACAAAGACTAGAAGATCAACTTAAATTGGACTTGAACTATGGTAGGCCAATCATGCCACTGGTTGCTCTCACCATTGGTCTCTCATTCTCAATTATGATCTTTATATAAAAAAAATTCCTTCAATAATGAACTATCAAAAAGGGTAAATTCTCAGTAGATTTGTGACCACGATTTGTATTTTTTACGTCCCTTGAGAAACCAATGCCAGGAATTTAGAGGAAGTAGTAGCATGAACGGCCTGCCATAGTACACTCCCCAGTAGTGTGATTGTCTATGATTTGGAGCTGCTATGGCTTGTAATGCTGACGAAAAGGTTTAAATGCACCAAAAGTAACATTGTTAGTATTCGTATCTGTGTTTCAAAATATAAATCGGGAAGAATATGTTTATTTAGATTCCATATCTAATATAATTGCCATTTCTTCGAAAAATGAGATCCCATCATCTCAGAAGGATCATGTAGTGTGCGTTGGACACTACATGCATAGGGGAAAATGGGTGAGTTTATCATATTTTGCCACTCGGAATCATTGTTCATACATCATTTGTACGGCAACTTTCAATATACCCATATCTAAAGAAGTTTGAAAACAGGCTTTCGCTTATCACCATGAAAATTTGCCTGAAACTTGTTTGAAAACGCTGATTCTAGGCCAAAAAAAGGTATTCTAAACGCACCCAATGTCACTGCAGCACGTATTGAAGAACCAGCCAAAGCATAGAGGGTGAACTAACCACTCATCACAGCATCATTCCTACTGACCTCCCTGATTCATAATGACTCATCCTGCAAGACAACATGAATATGCATGAGTTGCTATATTAAGGTATGCTGTATTCAGCAGCTGCCTGGACTAGTTCATTGTGCAGTAGGGGTGTTCCATGTTTTGTATGAAGGAGAGCAGATGTAAATCGAAATTGGCCCACTGTGTGAGAAAAGAAATCTATTATGGAAGAAAATATGAAATATGTTATAATATAATAAGGAAATACCATTGCATGTGCATGTATGCTCACTATTTTAGATGAAAGGGAGCTGTGAAATACATGCTCTTCCATTTGTTTTCCACATAAAGACTATGTTTGTTGTGATGATGTTGTTGTTGTTGTTCTTGTTCTTCTTCTTCTTCTATTTCTTCTTTTCCTTTTTCTTCTTCTATTTCTTCTTTTCCTTTTTCTTTTTCTTTTCTTACTCTTTCTTTTCATACCCCCCTTGTAGATGTTGAAATGAAGAAAATGTTGTACATGTACATCTAACATAACATCAAATGTGAAATCATATTACTAGTTCCAGAGATCTGCCCTAACCCCAACCCTATACATTTTTGTCAAAATAACGCCTGTCAAAGCAATTGTCAGTGGAGCATACATGTATGTCAAAGATACAAAAGTTCCATATAATGGCATGTACAGTGTATTATACAAAGTGTCCTTCACTAGAGAGAGTGAACCTGTGCACTGTTGGAATCTGCTGCCCTCACCTGGTGAAACTGATAAGGGCGTGGCACTTCCTGGTAGTCCACACTAAGAGGAAGTATGAGTGGAATCTGGACTGCTCGCTGCATTGACGATGGTAGGCACAGCGCCCAGCGATAAGTCTAGAATCTGATTTTGCCATTTGCATTTATAATGGTACATGTAGGCACAGAGCCTAGCCATAAATGTAGACATGTTGTGGTCCAGTTAAATTAATATGCTACCCAACTGTGGATCACATGGTTAGTGGTTCGAGTCCTGGCACAGCACTACCATCCTTTGGCAAGACATTAATCTACATTTGCCACTCTCCACCCCTGTGTAGTCAATGGGTCCCCGGTGGGAATTTATTCCTTGAGTACTTTGAGCGCCTTGCAAAACTCATTTTAAGAATAATGTGTAGACAAATCTGAGAAGTAGACTGGTAAAAATTTGAATGAAATTTGGACAGAAAATGAGAAAGTTAGGGATTTTTGAAATTTGCAACCACTATACTGTAGGTATGGGCTCTCAAATTGGCTGAATTGGTTATGTCTCTGTGATGTAGTGGCGGACTACTTTCCCATAAATATTTTATGTTCAAACACACAAAATAACTACAATTTCAATTTTGTCAGAATTGTATGATGCAGGAGGGTCTATTCTCTTTAGATGATGCATACGGGTAATAATATGCCATCCATAATATATTTTGAGTAGTGCCCCAAGGGAGAAGTCACTTGGGGAAAAAGACAGAAATTAATAATATTTTTGTATACGACAAATGAGAGAGATTCCCTGACTGCAAGTCTACCTCCACTGTCTAAACTGCCAATTTGAGATTCACATAGACTTAGTGAAGTTATATTTTAAACATTCATAATTTTCTTATCTTTGCTCCAATTTATTTCAAACATTGGCCACTCTATTTACCCTATTTTTCTGCTTTCATACAAATGAACTTGTTTAAAGATAGAGTTTATCATTGTCATGCGATTTCATTAAGCTAGAAATTATCTGAAAGCTTTTGGAAAGAATAATTGTATAGTACTTCAGAATTGAAATAGTACTGTCAGATAGCCCATGTCAGGACTTGAAATGATCCAATTAAAATGAAATCAACTTATTCTTGGGAAATCTTATGCACTTGGTTTCTGCAGTGTATTTGAAACAATGTAGATCACCACTCAAAAGTTTGAAAACAAAATGTGAATTAAGATTCTCTCAAACATTTTCAATTCTCTTAATTTTCTGCCGATGTTGAGGAGCTTTACCGTACTTTAGCTTCTGCATCGTAGTTGATTCAAAGTAGATCACAACTCGAAAGGTTGTAAATGTTTCCCAATCCAAAAATCTGAATTAAGATTCTCTCAAACATTTTCAATTCTCTTAATTTTCTGCCGTTGTAGAACAGCTTTACCGTACTGTAGCTTCCGCATCGTAGTTGATTCAAAGTAGATCACAACTCAAAAGTTTGAAAATGTTTTTCAAACCAGAAATCTTAATTGAGATTCTCTCAAACATTTGCAGGTCTCTAAATTTTCAGTATTTGATACAAAATAGATCACAACTCAAGAGGTTGAAAATGTTTTTAATTCCAAAAATATGAATTAAAATTCGCTCAAACATTTGCAACACTCTTAATTTTCTTCCAATGTACAGAAACTTTACCATTTAACTTCTGCATAGTATGTCATACAAAGTTGATCACTACTCAAAAATTTAAGATTCTCTCAAACATTTGCAATACTCTTAATTTTCTGCCGATGTACAGAAACGTTACCATTTAACTTCAGGATGGCCCTCCTGGTAAAGTACCAAATGAGAGCCTGTGTTTGTAGACCAAGACTTAGCCAGGAAGGCAGG
>JAVYIG010013601.1:0-46271 GCA_035222895.1 Strongylocentrotus droebachiensis
GGTAAAATAATTGATAATTTTTCACTATGGTGTTTGGGCTGTGTAAATAGGTCTATTTTGCCCATCTTCATCTCTACATGTATCTCTCTTCTTAAATTCTTCTTTTTCTTCATTTATATAATTATTTATTTATTCTTATCTAAAGTACACAACTATCGTACTGTATTATGCACTGCATGACTGTCCACAATCTTGCTCTCAAGAGCTAGACTTTAACAAAACAAAAACAAAAAAACTTTGTATTTTATTACAGTTTTTGAAGTCCATTGTAGCTGCATGTACATATTTATGGACCAGTATCCCCATCATATACCAAGCAATCGTCGAAGGCATACAACTTTTCCTCCCATAAGCACGAGACGCCGGAAGAAAATGATGCTTTGAACACTGACCCGCTTGAGATTGATGCACATGCAGTGAAAGATGAAAGAACTCTTTTATATAGGTAAACATATCCCAGAATATTAGTATTTTTCCTCATAGTCTTTCATCTACCGGTATATGCCTTTTTAAACGGTCTTCCTTTTGCAAACATCATGACATTTGGCAGGAACAAGTACATGTAGGCCAATATAAATGTATCTTAAAAACAAGTATGAGAACCTACAGACCTAAATATAGATTCCATCATTTTTCATGTAAAACAAAGACAAGAAAAAGACCCCCCAAAACAAAAAGGGGGAAAAAGAAGATACCTGTCGATGCTAACACTTATGATTCCATTTGGTAATTAGTAATCTGTAACGAAAAGTATCTGACCATTTGCATTTGTGGATGAAATCATTTTTTACGAGAAGAATTACAGTACATGTATGTGTGAGTTAATTTCATTTAAATGTAAGATTTGCAGCAAACAATGCTGATGGTAGTTGTCATCAGTGTTATTAAAATTAAACATAATATATATTTGGCAGAAGATGATGAATATGTAAATGATATGGAATACTGCGTGCCACATGATTTTAAACAGATGGTACAAAATATGTCTGTAATTCATTTCAATTGCAGGAGTCTAAGAACAATGGTGATAGTTTTTTTTTTACTTGTATAGATTCCTTGCACACTGCTCTATCTATTATTGATTTAACAGAAACGTGGTAACAAACAGATGATAAACCAACTGTTTTATTACCTCATTACAATTGTATTGGACAAGGAGGAAATAACAAAGGGGAGGCATGCAAGTTGAATTGTTTATTCATGAATCTTATAAATTCAGACAAAGGCATGACCTAGATATTTTGAATGAATATGTAGAAACAGTTTGCCGTGGTTCAACAACCTCCCAACTATCCAATTCAATGTTTCATTGGTTGTTTTCAAGCATCTTTACATAAATTGTGTAGAGAAATTAAAGGGGTGTTCATTGATGATTGTTTAAAATGAATGAACATACATAGATGTTAAAGACATTTCATGTATTACTATCAAAGCAATAGGTATATTAAATAAAGATCATCCTTCCATTGCCTATTCTTGTCAACCTTTACCAAACAGTGGTTTTACTGCACACTTACATGTATCTTTATGGGGAATTTGTGCAACCACTACATTGTACAGACTTATTTTATTCAAAAAACGTGCAATATGTGTTATTACAAACTCTCATTTTTTCAGCCTTGACACAAAGTATCTGATGAGGTTGCAAACTTTGTGTACTCTAATTATTTCAATTTAAGGTTGTTCTGCACCAGTATTTAATGAATATTTGATAACTAACAAGTACGCCAACAGATATCAACTCAGAAATTCCAATAACCTATATGTTCCTATTTATCACTATAATATATCTCAAGGACCACTTTGAAATACACTGGGCCTAAGCTTTGGAATTCCCTTTCTGTTGAACTTAAATCTTGCCCATCACTTACAGTACATGTAACTCTTTTAAAAGAAAACAGAGAAAATATACTATTTCCCTTACCTCACAAGTGTTATTCTAACTGTTTGATCAGTTGCCTCACTCTACATTTCGAACATGTTTTTATTTTGATGAAAAATGCAGCGTCTAAAAAATAATGAAGAAATCAGATGTACAATGTAGCTTCACTATGGCTTGTAACGAAGACACCATTGCCCATATAGATGTGTTACATGCATTCACATGTAGTGTCCTTCTATAAATGAATTGAGATGTTAGTACCAAATGGTTCAGAATATGATGTACATGCTAGAGCTGAGTATTTTATACAATGTTTGTGATAAACAGCCTTCTATCATTCAAATTGCCAAAGTCATGTTAGCCAAGTTGGCAGATTTTTGGACTTTGCCAGAGCTGGCAAGATTTGGGACTTTGGTCAATTTGGCATATATTTTTAAATATTACATGTATTTGGACATGTTTAGTAATTTGCCACTTTAAACTGGCAGGGCTAGTTTGGTGGAATTAAATAGTTTTGGCATTGTACTGGTTGGCAAATGTTATAGTTGCAATTGGCCAAAGTGGCGAATTTATAGTGGTTATAAGCCACTGTGGCAAAATTTTGGACTTTGCCAGTCCTGTCAAGATTTGGGACTTAACCAAAAATTGGCAAGGTTAATGGGGTGATGCAGAGATATACATACCTCTTGATACAAAAAAAACAGTCCGAGTATCCTAAAAAATCGGATTTTCACGAAACTAGACACTACCAATGGCCGGTTGGCCCTGGGCCAGTCAAATTTCAGAAAAATGTGATACTGGTACGTACGGTCAAGTAAAATGTTTGCTCTTTCATTAAAATCTTAAAAGAAAATTGTAAAGCAAAGTTTTTGTTGGGGTTGCGGGGGTTTACTTGTACATGTTTCTATGCGATTCCGTGGTTTTTATGGGTATAACAAAATATATTTAAAAAAAAAGAAATTAAAAAAAACGTAAAAAAAAATAAAAAAAATAATCATATTTTAAGAGGTGATATCGTATTATCGTATTCCACTCTTATTATCGTACTAAATACGATTAAATCATACTGGTTGGCATCTCTGGGTGATGGCACATATTTTATATTGGCTTGGCTGGCATGTTTCTTATTTAAGGTGTTTTTTAATGATCGTAGATATTTAAGATGTCCTATTTTGTGTAAGTTATATTTATGATTGGCAAACATTTATAGTTTTGATTATGTGAAGTACCACAGACTTCTAAAAAAAAAGGTCAACTTTTGAACAGAGAGGCTTTGGCCTCTGTAACGTAAAATGTCACCGGTGCCTTATAATACTGTATACCGGTATGTGGCATCCTGTAGATTTAGATTAAGATTTAGGTTTAAGTTTAACTCTTAGTTTATTTTTAGTACCTCAACAATTTGAACACACAGTAGATACCTGTAGTAACTTAAGGTATAAGGTTAATTCAATCTGTAAGATAGTGGATGCCTCGTTAATGTATATATAGGGGACAAATGCAGCCATACTTTTACTTGAATTAAAGATGCCTTTGCTCTGATGTGTAAATAGAATGTAAATGGTCGATCTAAATATGAGTGCACTGTTAAAAGCAACCTGGATTGTGAATCTGTTAAATCACACACACTCGTTCTTGGCACTCAGAGTGTACGTTGTACAGTATTAAAGAAACTTTGATTAACTACTTAGAGTTAACATGTATTACATTTACAGCTCAAAACAATTTGTGAAAATTACCAATATTAATTATTAGTGCTGGGAGTTAATGTATGAATTAGGCTCAAACGCCTCATTGTTAGATGAAATCAATTTTTATTTATTCACTTGAACAATTTAGGCCGACGGATTCGTTCTTCATACATGTAGTAACTTAAGGTATAACGTCAAACAGAAAGAAAGTGATTGCCTCATTAATGTATCTATAGAGGACGAATGCATCTAGACTTTTACTTGAAATGTGAATTAAAAATGCCTTTGCTCTGATGTGTATAAATAGAATGTAAATGGTTGATCTAAATATGAGTGCACTGTTAAAAGCAACCTGGATTGTGAATCTGGGAGAGGGACTTGGTAACATTGTTCAGATGAGATAAAATGGTGATAAGGTAGTGGCTTCAATGCTAAATGTACAATTAAAGATAAATGAGTGAAAACGGACCATTATTAATGATAAAATTCTCCCAACTATAATATAATTATGATTTAATTTAATTTTAGGTGAATGTAAATTGTCACAAAGCAATAAATTGGTTCTACTCTATATAACATTCCAAACATTTAAGTGTTTAAAGCGTGTTTTAAAAAGCCTGCTTTATGTCTAAGTATTTCAATGGAAAAAACGGTTGGGAAAATTCAAAATTGGTTGGGAAAATTCAAAAATTGGTTGGTAGAATTTACTGTTAGAGGGTGTCGCACAGGACGCCTTCAAAGAAAACCATAAATATCTTTGTGGTTTGAAGAAGAAAAAAATCAGGATTGTGTGCATGTTAATGGGTAATACAGTAGATCTAGAAGGAATATGCATTTCATACAAAAATCACGCAGTTTTTTCATCAACCTTAAACAATGTTACCAAGTCTACTTTAACTCACACACACTCTCTCTTGACACTCAGAGGTTGTACATTAAAGAAACTTTGATTAATTACTAAGAAGTTCTTAGAGTTTATTACATTTACAATTACAGTTCAAAACAATTTGTGACAACTATCAGATTAGTGCTGGGAGTTTGGGTTGAATGCCTTATTGTTCTGATGAAATCTATTAATAAAGTGTTACTAATTCTTATTTATTCACTTGAACAATTTACTGTATGCAGACGTATTTGTTCTTACATTACAGTGTACATGTATGTCTAGTTAGTCAGTGGCGGATCTAGGGGGGGGGGGTTGGGGGGGTTGCAACCCCCCCAAAAAAAAAATCCGGGGACCATTTTTTTAAATCTTATCGCAAGAAAACGCCATTTTCACACACAGATTTTCAAAAATTTTCCCTACTGTGGGAGGGGGGACACCCCCCTCCCACACCCTCCCCCCTCACTCGCTCCGCTCGCTTGGACTCGGTCGCTACGCTCCCTCGCATACCACCCCAACCCCCCCCCCTTTATAAAAAGCTGGATCCGCCCCTGTTAGTTACACAGGGCTGTCAACTTTGGGAAACTGCTTGGAGGGAGATTTTTTTTGTTGGGAGAAAATATTAAGTGCCAAATCCAGCCAGCCGCTGAATAAGATGGGGGGGGGGGGGGGAGAGCACATTTTTAATTTTTTTTTTTTGTATACGGTAGCCTACGGTTTGGCGGGAGGTTTTTTCATAAACCGGGAGATTCTACATCGTTGGCGGGAGAGCGGGAGGAAGGCGTGGTGGCGGGAGTCTCCCGCTACGAGCTTTTGGGGCGGCGGGAGAATGAGCGTAGTGGTGTGAGACTCCCTCCAAATGCGGGAGGGTTGACAGCCCTGGTTACATGTCATTCATTACAGTAGTTACTGGTAATTGGTACTTTTACATCTTCTTTAGATAACATGATTGAGAATTTAGAGAAATAAATCACCATCTGATTTTGATTCAGACACTTCTGTCATCGTGCCTTTAGATTAATTGCTTGCTACCCTACGGGAGGATTGTGACAGAGGACCGAGAGAAAGTGCCCAAAGTTACAAGTGTGAATAATGTGTTTGACTGCGTGTACAGTAGGCCTACAGGACACCAAGTGTGCCCTACATGTAGCTGTCACATTAAATTCAATTTTGTATTCACTCATTAAAACCACTTAAAATACAAATACAAAACTATAAAATTAGATCTAGATCTACACACATCTTGAAAATAAATACAAGTGAAGCTTGGTTTAAAAATGAGTTGCGACAAATAAATGAAAGATTACAAATCTTGTAAATTTCATCTAGAGACGAGTCTAGATCTAGTCTACACATTGAAAACAAGAACATCACAACACACACAAGTTACTTTACCCTAGATCTAGATCTAGTCAAGTCTAAACGTTGAGGACAAAAAAAAATACATTAGGCTAGTAACCGCTACAACCCCAATATCAGGTGTTAATTTGTACACACAGAGAGAGAGAGAGAGAGAGAGTGAACAAGACAGAACATGGAAGAAATTGATGGGCTTGAGATTAATGGGAATTTGATGAATGAACTTAATGGCAAAGGAATCAAGATAGGCCTAGATAGTACTAGTAGACCTAGATCTATGTCTAGACCGAAATTTCTGTCTCTTTCTCTCGCGTTAGCCTCAAAGAGAGCTGAGAGGAGCCAACCAAGTGAAACTCTTTTCAGAGGCTAGTTACTAGTTAGTACGAAAGAGACAGAAAATTCGGTCTAGATTCTAGCCTACGCGTGTGTCGTGCAGATCGTTATGGTTGTACACGTCTGGTACAAATCTTAGGGGCAAAGATGATTAAATCATGCCTACAGATTACTGATAGAGAATAATTCAGATCTTAACTCACCTCGTTGAAGAAATACAAGTTTACAAGCTATAGTATAGGCCTAACGTTAGAGTCTATACCGGTATGTCAGTGAGGAACGATGTGGAGATGAGCGAGCCAGGCCAGTTAGCCAGCTAGCTATCTAGTACAGTAGTAGACCGAAAGCTTCAGTCTCTATAATCGTCGGTTGTTCCACTGAGACTACGTCTGGCTCCAGGAGGTCTAGTGGAGCCAGACGTAGTCTCAGTGGAACAACCGACGATTATAGAGACTGAAGCTTTCGGTCTAGTACAGTAGAAGACCGAATTTTCCGTCTCTTTCGTTCGTTAGCCTCTTATTGGGGTAGGGTCGGCCGGCTCTCTCTCTCTAAAGAGAGAGCCGACCCTACCCAAAGAGGCTAACGAACGAAAGAGACGGAAAATTCGGTCTAGTACACTCAGTAGCTGAGGCTATATACGTACCGGTACATGTAAGCGCGCGCTACAGAGGCATATCATGCAGGCTGCATGCTCAGTTTAATAGCTAGATCAGCTGTACAGTACAGCTGTCGACATTATTATCAGCCTCCTTTTTTAAAAACTATTTACTGTTCAGAAGAAGAAGGAAAAAAAAGGCCTGCGTTAGGCCTATACATTTTGTTTAAATAGCTTCTTAAGTTTAAAGTTAGCTTCTTAAGTAATACACATCATTTGTTTTTGTCATACATTGAATCAGTATACTCGCCGTCATCATAAGTAGCACAATAATGTGAATAAATAGGCTTGGCCAGCTATAATAAGCACGGCAGCCATCTTTGAAAATATTGCTAAATAGCAAATAGTAATGCCCCTCCCCCCCCCCTTTTTTTTTGTTTTTTTGTTAAGTCCGGCCGAGAAACACGTTATTTTTGTTATTCTGCCTTAGTTTGGTGCCTTTATTGATTAAATTCGTTTTGGTTTTATATAGCCATTTTAGGCAGTCTAGTCGTCAAACATTGCTTTGTCACATGTGCGCTATTTTTTTTTTTTTTTTTTTTGGGGGGGGGGGGGGATGATTGGGATTTCCCATCATCAACGATTGTCCAATGCTGGTTGGTCGTGTATCGAGCTGCGGGAACCATATACAGGCCATTTAATTTCCCTCTCTCTATCTCTCTCTCTCTCTCTCTCTCTCTCTTCTTATCAATCTGAATGAACCTCTCACTCTCCACTCACTAATAAGGCTTCATCTACCACCCCCCCCCCCCCCCCCACCCACCACCACCACACCCGTTCTTGCACAAGTAAAGCCGCTAAGATGTATTCTATCTTCCAAACCATACACCACCATCAAGTGAAAGAGGGCGACATTTCTATTTGCCACACGGCCAAAGATTGAATGTTCGGTCCTCGCTTCGCCCGGCGCAGAATAAACGATAAAAAAGGTAAAACAATTCTTCTTATTCTTATTATTTATGAGTAATAACTTGAGTCTCGATCTTCATGGCAATCGTTTGATTGATATTTAGGTATTCACTGCTTTTTAAGTTTCACTTGAAATTTGGTAAGATAGTTATCGATAAAAGGAAAAAAAATAGTAACATTAACAATTCTTTAATATACAGTTTCGTGCAAAAAATAGTTAGCATTTTATTGTTTAAGGAAAAATAATATCTGATTTATTCTTGGTTTTAGCCTGCATACAATCTTAACTGTAGGACTTATTCAAAGCTTAATTATACCTCAACTCTGACAAACTAGAACTCTACTCTCTAAACTTACAAACTAAATTATCGTCGAAACGTTTACGTAAACAAAATAATTAAAACTGACTTTTAATGTATGCTAATCCGGGATGCTAATTCTTGATATCTACCGAAATATTCGTGACAACAAGTAGTTATGAAATATTTAAAAAGTAGGCCTAGTACATGTTCTTTTATAGGATAAAAGATATAGCATATATAATTTGTGGTCTATAATTATTTACTTATTTATTTTTGTATTTCTGATATTTATACAGGGTAGCACATATCACCAATTTGGTGGTCTTCCAAGAGGCCCTGTTTGTTAAGAATAAAACAAATAACAGCATCAAAAACCAAATAGATAAATACACTAGCATATAAACAGGTAAAATACAAATTAATTGGTATCCCCATGAAATAACTGATCATTCAAGAATCATCCTTGATCATTTACAAGAAATAGGTGAATGTAATTTTCAAATTAAATTTTAAAAAAAAGAAAAAAAGAATAGATGATAACCACGTATTCAAATGAAAGGAAAAAAATGATTGCAAGCGTTCATTTAATAATCTGATATAGCTTAACGCATGGGATACCAATATTGTTATATACATATTTACATTCAATTGCTCTTTAACTAATACACCTGGGTTATTTACAAGATAGCTGAAAATGGATACATTACATGTATGAATACATGATATAACGATAAGCATGTCAACCAAATTTCATAATTTTGCAAATAGGAAAAAAATGGTTAGCTTCGCACGAAACCCCCAAAAGTTCACTTACACGTCATCTACATAATATGTATATTATATTATCAGGGCTTTTAGAGCGTGTTTAAAACTATTCAAAGTAGGTGACATTTTGACAGAACTAGATGATTCCATACTCTAATTCAAGAAATCAGAGGACTATTTTCATAAGTGTCCGTCCTAAATTTGGGTACACACAATGCATCCCTTACAGCATGTCTTGTGTTGTATGTTGGTGCCATGTCATGCATTGATTTATACATCATCACTCGCACGTCCAAACTGGAAACGTGTCTGAATAGGCATCCATCCTAAGCGACTAAACATTATCATTTGAACATACTTCAAATCCTTCTCCCAGCACTATACGTGCAGCTCGTTTTTTTTTAACCTTTTGTAATTTAATCGTTTGTCTTTGAAATCGCTTAGACCACACCGAGGAACAATAATCAAAATGAGGAAGTACGATGGCATTATATAAAAGTTTCAGAGATCTTGTTGGAACATAACTTATATTTCTTTGAGCAGTCTTAATAACTTTTTCCACATGCTCCGTCCAACGTAACTCGTCGTCAATCATGACACCCAGACATTTTGCCACTTTTACTCTTTTCAAACAGCTGCCGTTTAGTGTGACAGAAAAATCATTTACTTCGTTAAGAACTAATCGTGAACCAATAAGCATCACATTTGTCACATTTGTCATTCGCGAGTCCTCTCCTTAATACGGATTTTAAAAAAAATTGTAAAGAGCATAGCAGCAACAAAAAATTAAAAAAAAACGATTGACGAAATATGGTTCATACATGATTATGAATTCTCCTCTCCCCCCCCCCCCCCCCCTTTTCCTCTCTCTCTCTCTCTCTCTCTCTCTCTCTCTTCAGGTTCACGTTAACCCAGCTTGCTTCCAACGCGCGTGTACAGGAGAGTATTGTACGGAAATATCGCTAAGCAACACTGCAATTTTATCAGGTGTGCCGTCTTCTGTAGCCTATATCAATAGACCTATAAATGCTGTATTAGGGAATTATACCGTGTTTACACAGTGATCCGCCTTATTAATGTAATTTTGTAGGTACGCACAGCGTAATAAAAGGAGGGGACTGCCCATGCGCGAGCGCTGATAAGGCAGCGCGCGAGGATTGGACAGAAGTTTTGATTATGACGTCATACCTTGGTTACTCGCGCTAAATTAAATATACTCCCATTGGTTGTATACGCTAAATCTGTATAAGTGTTTGATCTTCATACGGTTTGCAACTCGTACGAATTCTTAGCGTTTATTTGTCAATAATTGGAGGAATTTTCCGGAGATTTCTAAGATCTTGATCAAGAAACCATCGGGAAATTAATGTAAGTTCTTCTTGTCGTATTTTTATGCAAATATTTTTACTTTTTATCTCCATAAATGTGAAATAATGTGAACGTTAACGGAATAAAAAAGAGTGAGAGCGTGTATAATGTATAAATTACGCGTATGGAAACGAAAAACAATGTGTTAGATGTGTGCATAATATGGGATAAATCGTTGAACTGATGTAAAATTTCGAAAATGCCGATCTGGTAGATAAATAGTTTTATTAGTTATACCTCTTTGAATCATAATAGTGTAATAATTATGAACAAGATTATGTTGAAGTCATCTATTTCTAAGTAATAATGTATAGTTGTTGTAGCATAAAGCATAATATTATCAATACGTAAACCCCCTTTCTATATCTCTCTCGCTCGCTCTCTCTCTCTCACTCTCTCTCTCCCTCCCCTATCTCTCTCTCTCTCTCTCTCTCTCCAGTCCGTTGTATTTTTATAAAATCATAGAATATATGATATTTTAACTTTTCTTGATATTTGGGGGCTTTCTTAACTTTAGAATTATGGAGGACAAACCTATAAACATTCCTGGGTTAACTCGGGAGGAAGAACAGCAAAGCATCCAGCGCAGAGTCAACAGACCCCGCCGCCAGCCGGCCGGGGTGCCTGACGACCAGCACTCCGCGATTGCTACGGCAACCAACCAGCTTGCCCCAATGACTGTCCTGGACAACGGTGATGACGGTATTATTACCGAGGTAGGGTTTATTTTGTTTTATTTCTAGAAACACACCTGCATTGAGGATTGCTCATAACTTAGGGGGGAAAAAACAATAATTTAAATTGTGAAGGAAAAAAAAACATTAAAAAAAAACGATGATGATGATTATGACAGATTATAATTTATAATAGGAGTTTGACTGAGGATACAACTATTTTTAAATATTAAGGTAACGATAGTCATAATAGTGATAATAAAATGATGATGACGAAGATCGTCTGGATGATGATGAAGATGATGATGATGATGATGATGATAAGATTATGATTAAAAGTATTGTTGTTAATCCCCAGAGATTGTTTGCTGCTTGCGTTATGTTTCCCTACATGAAAGATAGATTTCATATAATGTTGCTGAAGTTAGAGGGTAAATGAAGGTTTAACTTGTCAAGTATGATGGTGATAATGAGGATGACGATGAGGATGATGATAGAGAGGGAGAAGGTGGCTATAAATATAAAAACTTAATTCTCTCTTATGAAATATTGGATCGGCAGGAAATATCAAGCTATTGCTCATACCTGAAATCGATTTGAAAGTAGGAAATATGACCCGATGTATATTCCTTATACATTAAAGGCATCGAAACTTCCATTATTATTATTTTGTTAAACTGTTCACAATAATATTGTTTAATTTTTGGGTGGTTTTTTTTTCCGTAGGACTTCAAAGCTCTCCAAGAAGCCGCGAAATCCCTGACCAGTTCCACAGAGGACACCCCCGCCGGAGCTCTGGCGAAGGGACTCGTGTCTGCTCGGGAGGAGAAGCAGGCAGATGTCCGCATGGCGAAGACCGAGATCCGGCAGATCCAGAGGGAGAAGGATCAGACTCAGACAACACTCAAGGTGAGGTTTTGTTTTCATTCATTTTTCATTTATGAATCTATTCGGTAAGTTATTTGTTTTGTTTTATAATTTAATTCATTTGTTTATTAATTTATCTATAATTTTTTCACTCATTAATTCATTTACTTATTACTTATCAATTATTAATTTTTATTGATTCATACATATTCATTTATTTATTCATTTATTTATCTCTTTATTCCTCACTAATTCACTCATTTACTTATTCATTTTTATTCGTTCATCCGTTTATTTATTCATTTATTATTCATTAATTTACCTATTAATTATTGGATTTTATTTATTCCTGCTTATTTATTCATTTATTTATTCAACTCTCTTTTTCTCATTAATTTTTTCATTTATTTATTCATCTCTCTTTTCTCACTAATTTATTCATTAACTTATTCATTTTTATTCATTTATTCGTTTATTCATTCATGCATTCATGCATTTCAGTTAGTCATTCCTTCCTTCCTTCCTTTCTTCTTTCATTCATTCATTCATTAATTTCACAATACAGACCTTGGAAGATCAGTTGAGTGAGCTGAGGAAGGATCGTGTTTTCAAGGCGTGCAAGAAACAGCAGAGGAAGTGGTGGCACCGATTCTGCTTGTGCGGTGGAGTCGAGAAAAACAACAAAGTGGGCGTCGCCCCTGATGAGGTTCGTGCATCCTCTGTTTTTGCACCCAAAACTTCAAAGTTTTATCATGACGAAGAGTTCCCTTGTTCTAAAAATGATGTGAAATGTAATTATATCCACCCCTCCTCTCCCCTCCCCTCCCCTTATCTCTCTCTCTCTCTCTCTCTCTCTCACATTTCTCTCTTCCCACCTCTTTAACCCTCTTCTCTTCTCTCCTCTATCAATTTGTTCACTCTCTCTCTGTCTCTCACTTTCTCATATTTCTCTCTTCCCACCTCTTTAACCCTCTTCTCGTCTCTCCTCTATCAATTTGTTCACTCTCTCTCTGTCTCTCTCTCTCACTTTCTCATATTTCTCTCTTCCCACCTCTTTAACCCTCTTCTCTTCTCTCCTCTATCTACTTTTCTCTCTCTCTCTCTCTCTCTCTCTCTCTCTCTGATATTCCTTCCTTATTCTTCTCTAACACACCCTCTCCATTAAAGTCCTTTTTAGTTTTCTCCTTTCTTCATTCATTCAAAAACTTTTTCAGGAATTCAGAAAAAAAAGTAGCAGTCGGCGATCATTTATTTAAACCAAAAAAAAAACGATTTTTCTTCCTTTACAAAATCTTTTTCTCTACATATTTTTATAAGTTTATTTGTATACGTTTCTTTATTTGATTGCTTTTGTTTTTGTTTTTCTCTTAGAATTACCAAACTCATTTTGCCGACCAGCTCGCCAAGCAGGATTCCACTATTCGGTAATCATTAATTTGCTTAAATATTTTTTTCTTCTAAACTATACATTTGGTTGAACAAATAGGTGTTCAAAATCATGTCTATCATAAATGCTAACTGGTTTTCACACTTATTAAGCCTAAAGATTTGAACTCATAAATCAGAAGAAAGTGCATTTGTGCGTAAATCATGCAATCATTGTCAACTAATAGGACATTAAATTGGCAACAAGATGTTGACAATCTTTCATAGGAAATTCCTCTAGAGAAGTTTATGATATGAGTTTGAGTTTGAGTTTGAAGTTTAATTATCCAAACAAAGAGTACATCAAATCAATATAACAATCAAATCTGAATGTTTAACATTGAAAGGATAAATGGGACCAGAAAATAGCATTAAATGCTAATCGTGTCTGGTACCACTAGCACACAAAAGTATCTTAACAATGAATGAGAATGTAATGAATAAATATGAATAACTATTGAATACATACTTAAGCTACATACTATTATACATCTAGGCTAAAATATGTTTTAAATAAATACAAAGCTTTGGTATGTTACACTAAATAAAAAGATAACGAATTATTTAACATAATATTTACAAAAAGGCAAGAAACTTCGGTTCAAAGTTCAAAACAATTATTCTATTAACATTTGTGATATTACAGTTCTACGAAAGCAAGACACTGATGCTTTCTCCTGTACAGATAGGGGTAGATCATTCCAAAAGCATGTGCCTCTGAATGACATTGAAAATTTACCCTGCGTTGTCTTGACTTTAAGCACTGATATCTGAAAAAGATAGAAATATTTATTCAAAGTAAAAGAAGAAGAAAAAAATTATCCGTGCAAAGAGCAATTATACAAAGAGTGGTACTATGTATAGCGGGTTCCCAGACTTTGCTTAAAATGGGTATTTTTATTTTTACGCTCTTTGTTTTCGCTGCATCCGTCTATAGCTCTTTGCAGAAGGACAAAGCTATCCTGGAAAGGCAGATCTTCAAGCTCAAGGATGGCAGTGAAGCAGCGAATAGGATGGTGAAGGAGATGTCACAGAAGAACAAGGAGATGGCGAATGGAAGAAAGGAGGCGGAGAAGGAGAAGAAGGCGGCGGAGGGAGAGAAGGCAAAGGCGGAGAGAGAGAAGGTGAAGGCGGAGAAGGAGAAGGTGAAAGGAGAGAAGCTGGTAAAGGAGATGGAGAAGAAAATGAAGCTAGAGGAGAGGAAGAGGAAGTATGTGGAGCGTCTGAATCAGGTCCTCCTGGAGAAGCTCTGTCATATGCAGCAGGACATCGCTCAAAAGACTGACGACATCGCTCTTAACACTCAGATAATAGCTCTCAAGAATGAACAGATCAGTCAGCTCAAAGGGATCAATGACAAGTAAGACATTTATACAATTATACGTATTTTCTTTTTCAAATTCAAGACTTGAAACAACAGATAGCAAACACATGCCGATTCAATTATGAAAGAAAAGGTGTGGAATGGATCAGAAAAAGTGCCCCCCCCCCCCGTGTGATCATGTATAGTATGTAAGTATTGGTGTGTACTGCAAGTTTCTGGAGTCATTAAAATCATAATAAATTTGGCCCAGTCTTGGTAAAGGAGCAAGCACTGTACACAGAAAGATGTATATGGGTCTACACAAATGGTGTCGGGCCTACTTATACCTTGATTTCCATATATTTCTATGCTCATAACTCAGCCAGTATACATTTTCTACCAAAATTGTTTGGTAAATGACATTTATTTGTAATCTTGAACATAAAAATTCATTTGAATTCATTTTCTTTTTTTACCAGAACTCAAGTTTATTTTTAACAAATTGATTCCCGTCAGGCTGCAGGAGATCACTGATCTGAGACTCATTCGAGAGGCCAAGACCAACGTAGACCGGGTCGTCATTGCCTGCCTCAACTTCGTCTCACCTCAAGAACTGGCCATCCAGGACCTGATGTCCTTCAACCATTTCTCAGCATTGGGTCAGACCATCCTGGAGTTTGTGGGTAAGGGTGGCTATGGTGAAGTGATGCTTGGACGTCTCAATGGAGAGAAAGACCCTGTGGCCATCAAGAGGGCGCTAGTCAAGCAGAACCTGACGGCTGAACTGGAGGAATCCGACAGGAAGCGACGCAACGTCCGCTACGAGAAGGAAGCCCGAGCTGGTCTCATGATGTCCACCTCGCCATACTTCCCTCGCTTCTTGGGGACCGTGATGATCAATGGAGATCACTGCCTCGTCACGGAATTCATCGGCGATAAGATCCAGGGCAAATCCTACGTGCTCTATGATGCCATCATCCCCAGGAAAGGATGTGATCCTGAGCCGGATGTCCAGAAGTGGAACCTGGTAGCCATTGGTGAGGACATCATCAGAGGTGTGATGGCTCTCCATGGCCGCTCTCTTCTGCACAATGACATCAAGGATGATAACGTGCTTCTGGAGTTCAGGAAGAACCGCTGGGTGGCAGTCATCATCGACTTGGGAATGGTGAGCACAGCGACCTATCCTTACTTCTCAGGGTCCAATGGATCCATGTCAACTCACGCAAAGGGCTACTTCATCCATACCGCACCAGAAGTCCTGAAGGGTTGTGCCACTTCAGTAGCTTCTGATGTCTACTCTGTGGGCATCATCCTGGATTGCATCGGGGGATTCATCAAGGACGATGGCCTCCGCACATTGGGTGACATGTGCTGCAAGGAAGATCCTAAGGAAAGGCCAGATGACATGGAGAAGATGCTCCCTGGAGTGGTTGACATCAAGGAGAAGCACAGGACAGTGACTCGGCTGGCAGGCGAGTTGCTGGAGGCGGATACAGAGGAGGAACCGAAGGAGGAAGAGGAGGAGGAGGAGGAGAAAGAGGGAGAGGAGGACTTCCTAACTGAATTGTCCGGGGCGGAAGAAGCAGAGGGGGAGAAGAAAGAGGGTGATGCTGAAGAAGAGGATGGAAGGGGCCAAGAGGGGCTGGAAGAGGAAGCCGGGGAGGAGGGCCAAGTGGAGGAAGAAGGTGACGATGCATGGTTGCTTCACATCGAAGGAGAGGAGCCGAATGGAGAGGAGGTGCTGAGAGGTGCAGAGGAAGAAACAGATGAGGAGGTGGTAGAGGATGTTGCTGAGGAAGACAGGGGAGAGGCTTGAGGACACCAGGAGGTGGTTGATGAAGCAGAGGAGGGAGATAGGGAGGAGGATAACGAGGCAGGAGATGGGGAAGCAGAACAAGGTCATGCTGTAGAGGGTGTGGCAGGAGAAGAAGCTCCACAGGGCCATGCGATGCGGAACGAAAAGGGGCTGGAACTTGCAGTCGAGGCCCTGCATCCCAATGCAGAGGAAGCGGAGCAGGGCGGAGAAGAGCTAATGCTGGACGATGGAGAAGAAGGAGCTAATGAGGAGGGAGGAGAGAGAAATGACGGAGAGGTCATAGAGGAAGATGATGGGATTGGATGAAAAGGCCTGGAGTATGAGTTAGAGGAGGGAGGATACCCTCAAGGGATTAACAGAGACTTCGACGAGGGTAGCACAGGAGTGACCTTTAAGCATCAGAATTATCATTTAAATGCAAAAACCTGCAAATAAGAGCAGCATCATAGTTATACTGGGGGAGGTCTTGTGAGAAAAGTGTCAACTGCTGAAAAAACGGATCATCAAATTTGATGGAGGGAGAGAAAAAGTAGGAAAACTCTATAAAAAGCAACAAAGAAACAAATTTGATGGAGAGGAGAGAAGCTAGAAAACCTCTGAAAGAAGCAACAAAGCAACAAATTTGATGAAGGGGAGAGAAAGCAGGAAACCTCTGAAGAAAAAGAAATCAACAGATTTGTTGATGGGAGAGAAGGCAGAACAAATCTCAAACGAACAACCTATCAACACATTTGCTGGACGGGAGAGAAAGCTGGAAACTCTTAAAGAAGCAACAGATCAAGACATTTCATGGAGGGCAGAGAAGGCAGAAAAACTCTAAAAGAAGCAACAGATCAAGAAATTTCATGGAGAGGAGAGAAAGCAGAAAAGTTGAGAAAAAGCAACATAGCAACAAATCTGATGGAGGGGGGAGAAAGCAAGAAAACTCTCAAAGAAGCAACAGAGCAACACATTTGATGGAGAGTTGTGAAAGCAAGAAAACTCTCAAAAAGCAACGAATCGACAAATTTGGTAGAGGGGAGAGAAAGCAGGAAAACTTTGAAAGAAGCAACAACTCAACAAATTTGATGGAGGGCAGAGAAGGAAAGAAAACTCTGAAAGAAGCAACATATCAACAAATTGGATAGAGGGGAGAGAAGGCAGAGAGACTCTGAAAGAAACAACAGCTAAACAAATATGATGGAGGGCAGAGAAAGCAAGAAATCTCTGAAAGAAGCAACAAATCAACAAATTTGATGGAGGGGAGAGAAGGCAGAAAAACTCTGAAAGAAGCAACACGTTTGATGGAGGACAGAGAAAGCCAGAAATCTCTCAAAGAAGCAACAAATCAACACATTTGATGAAGGGCAGAGAAAGCAAGAAAAACTCTGAAAGAAGCAGCAGATCAACTAATGTGATGGAGGGCAGAGAAAGCCAGAAATCTCTCAAAGAAGCAACAGATCAACTAATTTGATGAAGGGCAGAGAAAGCAAGAAAACTCTGAAAGAAGCAACAAATCAACAAATTTGATGAAGGGCAGAGAAAGCAAGAAAAACTCTGAAAGAAGCAGCAGATCAACTAATGTGATGGAGGGCAGAGAAAGCCAGAAATCTCTCAAAGAAGCAACAGATCAACTAATTTGATGAAGGGCAGAGAAAGCAAGAAAACTCTGAAAGAAGCAACAAATCAACAAATTTGATGAAGGGCAGAGAAAGCAAGAAAACTCTGAAAGAAGCAGCAGATCAACTAATGTGATGGAGGGCAGAGAAAGCCAGAAATCTCTGAAAGAAGCAACAAATCAACAAATTTGATGAAGGGCAGAGAAAGCAAGAAAACTCTGAAAGAAGCAGCAGATCAACAAATTTGATGGAGGGGAGAGAAAGCAAGAAAACTCTGAAAGAAGCAACAAATCAACAAATTTGATGGAGGGCAGATAGTAGGACAATCAGAACAGCAAAATTGATCAAGAATTTCGAGAATTGCAGAGATGCCGAGGGCAGAAAGCTGCAAGACAATTTGACAAGTTAACGAGAAATGAACCAGCCAGCAATTAAAGTGCACTTGCAGGAAGATAAATATCTAAAATTGTACCAACAAATTTGAAAGGGGAGGAAATTAAAATCAAAGTACACTAAAGTGTGGCGTAATATATAGTACAGAGATTCGTCAGCAGTATAGTTGCCTGGTTGAGCTATTCCTACATCGAATCTTCTCTAAAATGGATTGCATGAAAGTGAAACGTCATGAAGGAAACTACTGAAAAACAAAGGAAACTAAGATAAATACGCAAACAAGCAAACCTCAAGACTAAATGACATGATTGTTTTTTTAATTCGAATAAAAACACTATTTTTGCAAATAAATAATAATGATTCTGAGTGCTTTTTATTATTTTGTATTATTATTGTTATGTCTCCTTTGCTGTGCAAGTTTTATCAACATAGTGATGTTTCAAAATTATACACCCATCCCATGCATGAGGGGGAAAACTTGAAAGGGGGGGGGGGAGAAAGATAGGGATGGATGCAGAGACAAACAGACAGAGAAAGGCTCGGGGAATGGAAGAGGGAAAAGAGTGATTGACATGCAGAGAGGAAGGAAGAGGGGAGAGAGTTAGAGAGAGAGAGAGAGAGACAAGGAACTAGAGGATATCCTCAACAACATGATCAATATGAAACGTTTTAAAATTCATCAGAATATTCTGAAACCAGTTATTATAGTAGCAGGAAACAGGAACATATAGAGATGTTGGACCTACTCCCATAAAACAAACAAATACCTACAAACAAATGTACACAAACAAACACATAACAAGTAATGTAAACAAACAAAAGCAACAACAAAGGTAATAGCAACAAGAGGTGGATATTGTCCTCACATGAAAAAATCTTGGACCAAAGAACGCAAAAGACAAAAGTAACAACAAATCAAACTTAAAATTTTCAGCCTTAAAATTCTTTTTATTAACGACTGGTAATAACCATGTTTTAAGCACAAAAACTTCCCAGCCTCTTAATCTACAAAATTCATGATTGCACATAATATCTACAACATCATCCATGTACCACAAGTTTCAAAAACATTTTTTTGTATGCATATATTCTACACAAAAAAAAAAAAAAAAAAAAAAAAAAAAAAAAAAAAAAAAAAAAAATCAAATTTCTCTGATTATTTTTCGAATCAAACTCCACACTGAAACTATATTTTCAATATCATCACACTTTTTTACATCATCTAGTCTAGTCACTCTTTCACTGTTTTTTCTAAAATTCTGCAAAGTTAGCTTTCACCTTTAAGTATAAAAACTGCAAATGACTACCGTATGTACAATCTTTAGTAGGGTATGTGCTATTGCATGTCCAGAATAGTTTGAAACTCTTTTCTTATAATCTCCTTTGGTACAATGATTGTGCAAGACTACATAAGAAAGTAGGCCCATGGTGGAAATTTCCATCATACTATAAACAAGTCGCAAAAGGTGATTTGCCGTTTGATCTACTCCCAGCCCGTCTCCACAAGGTATCATAATCATTTCATCTACTTATCATTTGGTCTAATGACCATTTAGGCTAAAAGACATTTGGTCTAATCTCCATTAAATCTACAACCCACTTGGTCTAACACTGGTCTAATTCCCAGTTTTTCTAATGCCCATTTTGTCTACTATCCATATGGTCTAATAATTATTTAATCATAAATAATAATCATGAAGACCATATGGGAATAGACCAATTGGGGTAGTAGACGAACTAGTTGTAGACAAAACGACTATAAACCTTGCGAAATACGAGATTCCAACTACAATTTTTTAAAGCAAGTATACAAATTGGTGACTGTTTTGTTCAAACAATAGAACAAATAACAAATCCCACATACAAAATATCTGTTACTGCAAAAAAGAAGAGGAAATGACAATTGGGACAGGCTAGAATGAAACCTCTTTAAATTGTTAGCACACTAAAGAATATTTTCTATCTACGATGAGAGTGAGAGAAGTGAAATCAGTATCCCAATTTATTTACTCAAAGGAGACCTTCTGTTCCTAATTCCTAAACCCATATACAATCTATGTAATACTGATTATCTAAACATATTGGTGAATACCTCAAAATCCATGTTTTATTAACATTAAATGTTTGATATTAGTGTATTTGGTTGGGTTTACAGATCTTTGTTTTGGAATCTGAGTCAAAATCCGAATTTACTTCTTAAATGTCATATAGTAATAATAAACATAATATTGCACATACATATACATATATGGGCAAGAAGAAAACAGTTCATCGCCTTGAATCTTGCATGGCTGATGCTCATGATTGGATGCTCGCACGTTCCTTGAAATTAAATCTAGACAAATGTAAATTCCTTATATTTGGTTCCAAAGTACAGCTTAGTAAAGTTAATATCAATTGCATTTCATTTTCTGGCCACATAATTCACTTGTCACAAACGTGTCGCAATCTCGGTGTTATGTTTGACTCACATATGACAATGTCTGACCAAGTTTCTAATATTTGTAGATCAGTAAGGTACCAATTGCGTAATATCGGTTTTATTCGTAAATATTTGTCCAAGTCTGCCACCAAAAAATTAGTTCATGCTCTGATTTCCTCCCGTCTTGATTTTGGCAATGCCCTCCTAATCAATCTACCCCAGAATCTTCTGTCCAAACTCCAGAAGCTTCAAAACGCTGCAGCTCGTATTGTTTCTCTGACCACCAAGCGTACCCACATTTCCCCAGTTTTGCAGTCGCTACACTGGCTCCCAGTAAAAGATCGCATTGTTTTCAAAATTGTGTTGCTTACCTTTCATTGCGTTCACGGCTCTGCTCCTCAATACCTTATCTCTCTAATCCAAAACTACACTCCTGCAAGACCTCTACGCTCATCCACTTCCAATTTTCTTGTGACCCCCCAAATTACCAAAACATGGGGGAAAGATCATTTGCATACTCTAGTCCTAAATTATGGAATGGCCTTCCTGAAGACATCAGAAAATGTTTATCTTCTGATTCTTTCAAAACTCATCTCAAAACATTCCTTTTCAAGTCTTGATCATTTTTCCTGTTTACACGCGCCTTGAGCACTCCACAGAGTGGATTTGGCGCGATATAAGTCACATTATTATTATTATCTATGGTACATTTAGAATGCCAGAAAAGCAAGGCATCAAAGTTAAATAGCTTATCAATTGATCACGATGAAAGTCAGGAATGACAAATTTGTTAACATCCATGCTTATTTCACAATCATTAAATCAGTCGATACAAATGTCAATGCAAGGGTTTCTTTGTAAAAAAAAGTTTGATTCATTTGCACGGAAAAGATTTGTTTTGTACATTCATATAATTTAAAATGGAACACAAGTATTTCTTATTGCATTAAGTCCAGTTTAATACTGCTTGAATACATGATTCTCGCTTGTAAAGATTTGAATCGAACCAATCCCATGAATAAATGATTCAAGTAAAGGAAGAGTGTATAAATTCAACCTATACTAAAACTTTGTATTGGCTTTCTATTGGCTGACAGTTCAGGAGAATGAAGAAAATAAAGATTAACATAAACCCTGCCTTCAAGGTTTATTAATTATGATCTTAGTCTTAGCACACATCTGCTAAATAGAACTGAACCCGTAGACCAATATCAAGAACACCAGGTGAAGTATAGATATAATATGTGGATCCAATTGAAAGAGGGCAACATTCTGCTTATAGCTTCAGCATCCCGCCAAACAACATACTGTATGTCAGTGATGAGTAAATTCTTGCTACTTCTACGATATGCTATACAAAGCATAAAGAACAGTTATTAATAATAATTATATTAATAATAATATTGAGAATAGGTTGAATATTGGAAAGTGCAATAGTTATGATAGTTTTCAGAGCCAATAACATATAAGCAACAGCTTATGATGTGCCTACATCGATCTTATGAAATCATTGGGGGAGTTCATGAAACCTGAACGATGTTTTAGTAAAATCAGAAAATGTACATTCTCTATTGAAGCCGGAAGAAACCTTGTCTAATCGTTTTCCCTGGTATTGTATCTGCGCAAGAGCTGACCTGTACATGCAGTGTGGGAGGAAGGTGGTCCTACACCGTCTGAATTACTGAATTATATATACATTTAATAACAATGATATGGAGAATTAGGATTTCAAAAATGTCATGTTCGTTAAGAAAAAAAGCATGCTTTGGTTGGTCCGCATTTGCTTCCAGCTTTTAAATCATGATTCAAAAACATATCTTTATTTTCTCAATAAATATCTACATAAGAACCACAGAACCTGACAATTAAAACACAAAGTATTATTTCATTTTTTGTTTAAGAATCTAGAATACAAAACGAGTGATACCTACAAAAAAGACAACACAAATAGTCTCTAAGAAAAAGAATGTTTGAAAGCAATTTCAAGATATTTCATATGAAAACATTCAAGTTCTAGAAAGCACATCAGAAAGCAATTAATTATCAAGGTTAAAAAAAATACTATAGAATGGTTTTGAGAGATAATTCTCTAACTTCCCAAAAAGTCGTATCAAGAGATATAAAACATTTTGAATTCTACTTGAATATCTCCTGCAACCATTTTTCTTTGTTTCTAGTAAACAGTACTGTTTAAGCTGAACAATAGTCTAAAATCATCAGAAATCTCTGATTTAAAGTACAATTCATATTTTTTCTTTGGATGCTTCTTTTCATGTTACTACTTTTTGGTAAGCTACATGTGCCTCAGCAAAAAAAGGAGTTGATAAAACATAAGATACCACAAAAGACTGCAGTGAAAAGGTTTGTGGTGTTTGCTGAATAAAACTAACACTCGCGGAAGCATGCTTGACGGAGCTTCACATTCACATAACGGCCCTCCATCTTCATCCTATTGCTGTCCGCACAAAATACAGAAATACAGTAAAGAAAGAAGTTGATACTGCAAATTCATAAGAAACAGAATACCACAATACATTGCAGTGAATTGGTTTGTGGTGTTTGCTGAATAAAACTAACATACGCGGAAGCATGCTCAAAAGAGCTACACAGTTAAAATATGCCCTAGCTCTAACGACCTCCATCTCGATCATCCTATTGCTGTCAGCACAAAATACAGGAATATTTGCAGAGAGGTGAGGAGGATGAGCCCGGATGCGGTGCGGATGCGGTCCGGTGGAGCAGAGTTATACTTGCACGGGATGTTAACGTCTCGGATGATGGGGCACTTGTTCTGCATCACGAGGGAGACCTTGTCGTCGGTGTGGGCGCAGGTTCCGTTGATGATCCTAAATGCTCCTGTTGCTGACACCCTGACAGGTATTAGAGAGATCAAAGGAAGAGTTGGTTTAGTCTATATTTCCTCACATTTCTTGTAAGTTAAAGCCCCACTGCACTACTTGTAGCTATTTGCGCCCTCTATATAGAAAACAATGCCTAAGCGGTACCCGTTGGTCGCCCATGGTCCTCTTTTTCTTATGTTAATTGAGAGCTGATTTGATGAGATATAACCACCTGTCAGTGACCATTCAGGGAGGTCTAATCCCTCCCGGCTGAACTAGTGCAGATGGGCTTTAAATGAAAAAGCTATTATGTCATAGTCAGGTGCTTGGAACAATGGGAATGAAAAGGTCATTGGTTCAATCCCCAACATGGAACTTATATCCTAAGCAATCAATTTTAATCTACATAGCTCCTCTCCGACCAGGTTTTAACTATGTACCTGGTACAATGCAAGTCTCCAACGCTAGATTAGTTTTGGGTAATTATGTAGTATGGTTCCTGGCTCGAATGATCCTCAAGGAGTAGAGAATGTACGCACACTGTGCGTATATGGGCAAACCTGAAATCAGTTTAATTTTGGCCATCACAAGAAGTGGGTTATTGATGTAGACAAATGCTCATTTACCCTTTACAGCTCATTACCAAAGAAGAAAAAAGCCAGTCAGTCACTCAATAGTGTCTGACTGTGAAGTCTAGCAAGTAAACGGGTTTCCTTGCATAATTTGAATATTAGGACACTGCTAACGTTTAAATTTCACAGATAGGACATACATGAAATATTCATAATTCCTGCAAAATTCTACAGAATTTGAGGTTGGCTGCAAAAGGGACATAATACCTTTATAAAGAGTTGATATCAATCGCAAGTATGTACATAAGAGATAGGAGACTGCAAACTTGCGATTGATTGGAGGACTTGCGATTGATTTGGATCAATCAATCACAACTCTTTGTAAGACGGGGCCCAGGGTAACAATTTGTGAAAGATACTTCGCTTTGTAAATTTCAGGGCGGGGCCGTAAGAGCTAGACACTCACTTGTTGGTGATTCTGCAGTTGAAATTGAAGAAGAGACTCTCCTTGGTGTTCCTCCAGTTCTCAACCACCAGAAGGAAGAGATTGGTCTTTGGTAGAGCAGTCAGGTAGTAGAAACCAGACTTGCAGGGGCCAGAGATGTTTCCGGTTAGAAGACCAGTGGATCCTGAAAATATTATAGATGATGATAAAAATGATAAACGACTATATACCCAGGTGAGGTAAATGGGTACCTAGCAGGTATTTATGAAAACAGCATAGCAGCCGTGCTACAGCCAAGATAATAATAATTGAGCACCAGGAGTGGCAATGTGCAAGACATGAGTGCTATACAAGACTCCAATATTATCATATATATATATGTATTTATATTCCACATACTAAGAATCTTGCTCTACAATAGGTAAAAAGTAAATCATGTGATGAAAGATAGTTCGCCCATCATTGATATGAGAAGAAAAGTTTGTTACACTGTGAAGATAGTATTACTATCTACACAGTGCAACGCACTTTCACTGAAGATAGTACGCACTTTCACTGAAGATAGTAGTACTATCTATACAGTGCAACGCACTTTCACTGAAGATTGTATACGTTGCGAATACATACGTATGTAAATACTGCATGCACTGTCGTACACCGTTTGCTAGCTGTTGCTCTAAAATGACGGAAGAAGTGAAATGTTTTCGATGTGGAATATAAAGCAAATAATCACCTTTTGGTTTCAAGTGATGGCAAACTATCACTTTCTCGGCAATCTGAATGTATACGCTATCTTTTCTCAGCTTAGCTTCGGAAAGATAGCTACATCCAGATCGCCTCGGAGGTGATTGTTTGTCCCATCACCTTCACCAATGGTAGTTATTTGCTTGATATATATATATAGATAGTGTAGGATATCGTCATCTCTGAAGCATGCATGTGTTAATTGTAAACCTATTTCATACCTAGAGCTGAGGTGTTAGCCTGGTAGCCAACCACATCTTGGATGCAACCACCATAGTTTGAGAATGAGGGGATGGGACCTCGGTTACGATAGAAGTGGTATGTGTCTTAATTGTAAACCTATTTCATACCTAGAGCTGAGGTGTTAGCCTGGTAGCCAACCACATCTTGGATGCAACCCCCAGAGTTTGAGAATGAGGGGATGGGACCTTGGTTACGATAGAAGTGGTATGTGTCTTAATTGTAAACCTATTTCATACCTAGAGCTGAGGTGTTAGCCTGGTAGCCAACCACATCTTGGATGCAACCACCAGAGTTTGAGAATGAGGGGATGGGACCTCGGTTACGATAGAAGTCGTCAAGGTCTTCAGGTGTCTTGGGTATGCCATCCAGAGACACCTAGATGAAAAGAAGCAAGAAAAGACTCTTGATTATCTCCACGACAACCTGTTTAACACTGATATAGATTAATATTGCACTGGAACAGTTGAATAATCTTCATTGAGCCTTTGCTAAACCTATCCCATGATAAATACAACGTGGCACAGGGAGCTTATTTGTGTGGTAATTAAAGCAGAACTGCACTACTTGTAGCTACTTGCGCCCTAAGCGGTACCCCTTGGTCCCCCATGATCCCCTTTTTCTTATGTTAATTGAAAGCTGATTTGATGAGATAACCACCTGTCAGTGACCTTGCATGCAGGGAGGTCTATAATCCCTCCTGGCCAAACTAGTGCAGACAGGCTTAAAAAGTTTTAAAAATATGATTTATCATTGCTTTAAAAGGAGTGGAAAGACGAAGCAAAGGAAACGATCGAGGCTCACCCTTGGGGCACCGGGAGAGACGCTGCAGCTGCCCTGGAAGTCAATCTGTTCCTTGCGCTGGAAGAAGCTGTGACGATAGATGAGATCGTGCATGATCTCACCCTCCTTCTTACCGAGCGGGACGCGGTTGTACTTGCCGGTGTCAAGGTCGCTGATGTTCAGGAAGATGGGGTCGGTGATCAACATCGCAAAGTTGTCAAACAGATAACATCTGCATGGACAAGGGAGAGGAAATCGAGGGTTCAGTGACACAAAGACGTAACTCTGTATTTTGCCAAAATTAGTATTTGATATCAAAATGTTCAGAAAAATGTGGGCTTTCCAGGAAACACAAAGACTTAAATCCACCCAACACCCCATTGAAGTCAATGGTTAGTGAAACATAGACTTAGCTCCTTAAGGCCCAAGTGGACCTCTATCTTTAAACCACTTTTTCTCAAAATGGTCAAAATGGAGTTACGTCCTTGTGTTACTGACCCCTCAAAATGATGATGTTGCTGATGATACTGTGAAAACCTATTTTAAGTCATTTGGTCTAATTTCCATATGGTCTAATCTTCATTTAGTCCACTGCCCATGTGTTCTATTGTTATTTAGTCTAATAAATGCACATGTATAGTTAGTCTACTTCCCAGATTGTATCATTGGAAAAAGTGGGAATTAGACTAAATAAGACCATAAAATGGTCATTAGACCAAATGCTAAGTAGACAAAATGATTTTTAGATGATGTAGATAAGTGTAGACCATATGGGAATAGACCAATTGGGTAGTAGACGAACCAGTCGTAGACCAAGCCTTTATATACCAACCTGCCCACCTTACTTTGGAAGCCAGCCCCTCCATTAAGACAGGGGTATAGTAATCAATCGGGAGGATGGCTACCAAACATTTGCTCTCGCGGCATTTCCTCTTGTCCGTATCAGGTCATTGAAATGGGGTTAAGGTTGGGGTTGCTATGCAATTAGATTAAGGGGTAGGTTAAAGTTTATGGTGGATATACTAGTGTAGGGTCTAGGGCCCTCAATATGAATCTCTTCCAATCCCTACCCCATACAGGTGTCGTGGTATAGTGGTTCATTCACTTGACTCTCAATCCAACAAGGGTTCAGGGTTCAAATCCCAGCCCGACACTTATGTCATTAAGACATTAAGCCACATTTGGCACTCTCCACCCAGGTGTTACAATGAGAATCTAACATAATTTATTCCTCCGAAAAAAGAACTGTGCACTGATTAAGGCTGCCAGAGCCATAGCCAGGGTAACTTTTTTGGTGTGTGTGTAGTTGGGGTTTTTACAGACGTGTATCAATCAGATATGATTATTTACGTCTGGGGACCGACCTTTAAACGTCACCATCCGAAAGCGTGACTAAGTTTTGAACCTGCGTCCTCAGCTGAATCAGTTTGTAACTTCCATTGTTAGCTGGATTACAGGCGCACGTCACAACGCCTAGTTTGGAAGAGCATAGGGCTGATATATCCTGTGATATGCACCATACAAGAACAGTTGATTATCATCATCACCCCTGGATAAATACCAGCATATAAACCGGACCTACCTGGTCTGGCATCCTGGCTCTCCGTTTGGACAATTGTAGTAGTCCCCACAGGAGTAGGGCATGTCGTCATCGCGCATGATGCTGTACACGTTCTTGTGGAAGTCATTGTAGAGGATATCCAAAGAGGTAACGGCCTCCACCCTCTCCGAGGCACAGCGGGTGTTCTTGGTGTACCCCTTGGCTTCACTCTTGTAGCACTTTCCTTTAGGGGAGAATGGTAATGGCAGATGAGTTTCATCCTCTTATTTCAGACAGTAAATATCACGTGTTAGTATTATGAACAAGAAAAGTCATACATTTTCCTTCAGAAGCATTTTTGTTTTGCTTCTGCATGACAAAGACATACATGTACATGGAAGAAAAATACTAAAAACTGTTGATGCTTCAAATTGGAGATTGTTTTAAGAATGTTATTATTTTTTATTATTGACCCTCATTTGAAGTATTTGTACCGGTATGTCATTCTTCGAGGCTATTCTTTGATTCTGTAGTACTAATTGATTTTTTACTTTCATTTAAATTATTCTAAATGATGTCATCATCAATATTATACATTCAATTCACATTCATCCATCATGAATTTATATGTAGCTGTTATCATAATCGTTACCATCATTACCACCATCATCATCACCATCTTCATCGTCATCATCAGTATCAGGTGATCTAACACTCGCTCTGGCAACCATTGCTCCAGGGTTCATTTAATCAAAGACACAAGGCTAGGGCTATGGTTGTAATTGGCCTTTAGGTGATATTTAGGGTTAGGTATAGTGTTGGATCTGGGGTTGAAATTAGGAATTTGGTTTGTGCAGGAAATTGACTGCAGAGAACAGTCGCATAGGGTATCATCATCACCATCGACTCGCTTCTCCTTCCCCTCCTCCTTCTATTCATCATCATCATCATCATCATCATCATCATCATCTTCATCATCATCATCATTCTCATCATCATCATCATCATCAACACTGCCATCTCCACCATCATCCTCAACACTACCATCATCATAATCATTGTATTCATCATCATCGTCATCATCCGTATCAGGTGATCTAACACTTAATTTGGCAACCATTGCTCCAGGGTTCATTTGATCAAAGACACAAGGCTAGGGTTAATTGCAATTGGGTTTAAGGCGATATTGAGGGTTAGAGTTATAGGTATAGGTTGGATCTGGGGTCGAAATTAGGAATTTGGTTAGTGCAGGAAATCAACTGCAGATCAAGAACAGTAACAGAGAGTATCATCATCATCACCATTGACCCACTTCTCCTTCCCCTCCACCCCGCTTCCTCCCCCCTTCTCCTCCTATTCATCATCATCATCATCATCACATACATCACATTCTCCCATCACTCACCGGAGATGCAGTCCTTGTTGGTTTGGCACTCGCAGCCGCCAGGTAGCTTGCTCGTCAGCTTCTCTCACTACTCCTTTGTCATCACCATCGACCCCCTCCTACTCCCTGTTCCCCTTTTCCTCCTTTTCATCATCATCATCATCATCACATACATCACAATCTACCATCATGCACTCACCGGAGATGCAGTCCTTGTTGGTTCGGCACTCGCAGCCCCCGGGGAGCTTGCTCGTCAGCTTCTCTCACTACTTCCTTGTCATCACCATCGACCCCCTCCTCCTCCCTGTTCCCCTTCTCCTCCTTTTCATCATCATCATCATCACATACATCACAATCTACCATCATGCACTCACCGGAGATGCAGTCCTTGTTGGTTTGGCACTCGCAGCCACCGGGGAGCTTGCTCGTCAGCTTCTCTCACTACTTCCTTGTCATCACCATCGACCCCCTCCTCCTCCCTGTTCCCCTTCTCCTCCTTTTCATCATCATCATCATCATCACATACATCACAATCTACCATCATGCACTCACCGGAGATGCAGTCCTTGTTGGTTTGGCACTCGCAGCCACCGGGGAGCTTGCCCGTCAGCTTCTCTCACTACTTCCTTGTCATCACCATCGACCCCCTCCTCCTCCCTGTTCCCCTTCTCCTCCTTTTCATCATCATTATCATCATCACATGCATCACAATCTACCATCATGCACTCACCGGAGATGCAGTCCTTGTTGGTTTGGCACTCGCAGCCACCGGGGAGCTTGCCCGTCAGCTTCTCGCACGACTCCCTCGTTTTGTTCTCCATGCCTTCAAAGACAGCCTGGGAGAGACTGATGATCTTGCCGACCCCCGCTGCGTCCATGTATGCTGTGGAAATGGTGGTCTTGTCAGGGTTGACGATCACTTTGTGGAACCAGGGACGCCTAGGTGCCATACAGATAGACAGGGTTATTGATTTGATATAGCTTAAATATTAAAAGGCGGATAATGGTGCTATCCATTTCAGGGAAGTGGGGGGGGGGGGGGGGAGAGAGATAGAGGAGCTAATGACACAAAATGAATCCAAAATGGTAAATAACATACATTGAATTACTTTTTACTTGATGAAATTTCTATTTGTATACATACATGCTAATGGCAATTACTTTTCTTTTTTTGTCTCTGTGTAATAGTTCTTGTAGCTGGTGTAGAGAAAATAGGGGCATTAGTTCACATCAAAACAATATCCCTTTTGCTAGTAATCACTTGCCTTTTAATTCCACATCAAAACAATATCCCTTTTGCTAGTAATCACTTGCCCTTTAATTCCCATTTAGGGGTAGATTGAAATAATTATTATATTCATGTGCAAATTATACATTTACTGCCTAAAATGTACAGATGACGACAAAACAGAAACGAGTGAATTTGTCCAGGTTTTTACAACGATACCCCTCTGTACTTACTTTGTTGGGTCGTATGGTCTCCGTGACCTATGACCTGGGTACGTGCGAAACACTCCGCTGCGGCACCCTATGTACGTCCATTTGACGTCTCTCAGAAGCGGCGAGGTTCGGTTCCTCCATATTGGTTCAATCTGAGATGTGATTAAAATATCGGCTCTGAAGAAGAAAAAAAATACAGAGGGTTATTTTGTTTGCAGAAAGTGTACCAATGATTGCGTTCTGCAAAGCGCAAGATGGAAGCAAAGATGGAAAGAGAGATGGAGAAAGAGAGAGAGAGAGATAGAGAGGGAGAGAGAGAGAGGAGGGGGAAAGAGAGAGAGAGAGGAAGAGAGAGAGAGAGGGAGGGAAAGAGAGAGGGAAAGAGTAAGAGAGAGTGTGATAGAGATAGAGAGAGATAGGAAAAGGGAGATAGAGAGAGAGGGGAAGGGAGAGAGAGAGAGAAAGAGAGAGAGGGAAAGAGAGAGAGACGGAAAGAGAGAGAGTCAGAGAGAGAGAGAGAGAGAGCCTACATTGAGGTTGAAAGCAGAAAAGTAAAAGAGGAAAAGCAAGAAGATAAAATTACATGAAGCACAGAATAGAGGAAAGAAACAAAATCTCATAATATTTTTGCTGGTCAAATAAAACTTTCTGTGACAGTTTTGAATGAATATTTTTCTGATGCAGCTTGAAATATACATTGGTTTGTTGAGCAAAACTTATTTTGTATTTCTATTTAATTTTTTCTTTTCGGTTGGAGGTCAATTTGAAGAGACTGTAAGGTTATGGAGTCAGTTTAAATCACTAGTTTAAAGATACCATATTACGTTGACATAGGGAGAAGTCAGAGAGAGAAGTCAGAGCAGTTTTTGTGAGAAGAATGTTATTACTAGTGGCGCCAGATTGCTGCCTAGGAAATTTGAATGATGGAACAATAAAGTTTATCCTGTTTCAATCTGGCACGGTGTGAACTGAGTTCCCTTATTGATCCAATACATAATTCTAATCCTTTTTAACCGTACATACCTTGTATTCTGCTCAAACACACCGTTTGGATGATTGCAACCCACGTCAGGTTCGTTGCCATTGTAAAACTTGTGCGCCCTCACAGTCTTAGTGGCAAGATCGTCATCAAAGAGGAAATCGTTTGGATTGCAGTAGCATTTCGGCGATAAGCGGATTGACGAGAACTTGTACGATACCCGTAAATGTGGGTATTTAGGGACGTCGTAATACACCTCGATGTCTTCAAAGACGCCTGCAAATCAAACCATTTTACGGACATAGAATTCACAATTCTGGGTTTTAATTAAACAAAACTGATCCAAATTGATGAATAATTAAAATGACAAATCATTATCAAATGAACAGGGGATGACAGTTTGCTGAACTGTTGTCTGATCTTCATGTTGAAGGAAAATGATTTCAAAAGGGCGATTCACAATTAAGGGTGCCACCACCGACAAGCCACGACAGGCCAATTTTTCAGCTCACTGGTCGACATCTGTCAACCAGTGCAGCACAACGAAACGCTCTATAGCCACTGATCGAAACGACCAAAGTGGTATGAACTGTGCAAATTCATTCAATGAGATTCAATATAAAAATTTAACTGATCTGTAAACTTTTACCAGTGAAAAACGAATTTACGAAAGGATAATAATTGCTTTATTGAAAAGAAATATTCAAACTGAATGTGTTAGTTATAAAAATACAATGTACACGTCAGCCTTTTGCCACAAGGAGGGAGAGAGGAGCGTGTAGCAGAAATATTCAGTCAAACCTGCTTTAGTGACCACCTGCCTATAAAGACCACTTTTCATGTTTTACCTTGGGCGGTCTTCATATACAGGTTTCACTGTACAAAGAAATGCGTATGAGCGAGAGAATTATATACCTGGTAAATCTTGTCTTGCCAATGAGCTGTTGTACTCAATGAGGAGGTTGAAGTAGCTGGTGTTGTACCGGTCTCTGTCAGGAGGCTCCTCTAGACGTCTGAAGCTCTGTTCACAGACAGGAGAATGAAACCCAACGAGCATGAGCTTATAAGCTTATTCAAGACTGTCAGCAATTTTAGAATATCTTGCAACTACATGTATATATACTCTTATATGATTACATAGCAAGGAAAACAATCTCTCCAAAGTTTGCAGTTTCCTTGCTAGCCATTTTCCCATGTGAGCTGCCATTTTTATTAAAAATGTTATTTGTATTTTTTATATACTCTTATTTTTGTTCATTGTTTATATCTACATGTAAATATGTCAGTTTCAATAATATGTTCCCGTCTTATTCTTGTTAATTGTTTATACCTACATTTAAATATGTTATATGGACCTCTGCTCTTGCAGCCGAGTCTGGAATAAAGTATTGAATTGAATTGAATTGAATATATATAGCTACATGTAACTGATAAAATAATATTGAAATTTTTCAATTCACGGCTTTACTTACCCTATCTGTATCGGCAAGATTGAAGGCAAAGGAGTAGACGGATTGGTTGAGGGATGTGTAGTAATACGTTGCTGGTTGCTGAAGGGTCTTCACTCCATCTGCGAAATCACCCTGTAGAGATACATACATGAAAATGTGCTTGAATTATAAAAGTAATGAAAACGTGTAATAATAATGATATTTTTGGCTTATGTAGCCCTTTATACAACAACAATGTCTCTGATATATTATTACCAAGGTCATCTGATTCAGGCTTGCCCGCAAACAATGTATGCACATTTTCCACTCCCTGGGGAGCATTCCAGCCAGGCATCATTTTACAGACGCTCACGATGCTGAACAAACTACCTAAACGTTCGCATCCTACCGGGCATCCATTTAACACCTGGGTGGAGAGTGGAAAATGTAGATTAACGTCTTGCCAAAGGGCATTAGTGGCGGGCTGAACTTTTAACCCAGACCTCATGATCTACAGTCCAGTGACATATCCACTCGACGACGACACCCCTACATGTCATCAAGGAATATCAAATCACAATTTTCATCCATTTCATCATTTTTCACAGATGTAATAAATAATAATAATATAATGTTCAGCTCTTGTATAACGCTTAATACATCTACGATGTCTCTAAGCGCTTAACAGATATATTATTACCCCGGTCATTAGCTTCAATACTTGCCCGCACACACTGTGAGCTCAATCTCCATTCCCTGGTGAGCATTCCAGCCAGACGTTACATGACGCTCAAAAACTGTTTGACCAACAATGACAGCGCATCCTACCGGGTACCCATTTTACACCTGGGTGGAGATCGATCGAGTAGCAAGTGCAGGTTAATACCTTGCCAAAGGATATTAGTGCCATGTAGAGATTTGAACCCTCGACCTTCGCATCTCTAGTCAAGCGCTGTAAACCACTCGGCCATGACACTCCCGTACATGTCTTTTCATGCCACTACATGCCACTACATTTCGCAAAGCTACATAAAGCATATGAAATTAGGGGAGAAATGTGACAAAATGATGTAATACGAACCTTGGGTATTCCCCTTATAGCATCTGGGATATAGAGGAAACCACTCATGCCCTGTCTCATGTCTTTCTCAACGATACTAAACGACTCTGGTTTCCCTTCCGGCTGTTCCAGTTTGGCGATGTTGATGAATATGGGATCATCCACAAGCTACGTAGGAAAACAAATGTAATGTTAGAGTGACATTTAAAAAAATTGTTACATGATTTATCATTATAGTCAAACCTGCTTTATTGACCATCTGTATAGAAAGACCACATGTCTATAAAGACCTCATTTTTGTTTCCCTTGAAAATGGTTTCTTGTTGAAACATGTACATAGACGACCTGCCTATAAAGAACACTTTGCAGATTAACTTTGAGCTGTCCGGCTTTATATACATGTACGTATAGCTCAGATTTTAGCTTCTAAATAATCAAACTACTGCACTTTATGTTTACTTCCTTTTAAAGCCTATCTGAACTAGTTTGTCCAGGAGGGATTACACCTCCCTGCATGGTCACTGACAGGTGGTTATCTCATCAAATCAGCTCTCAATTAAGGATAAGAAAATGGGGACCATGGGGGACCAATGGTCACCGATTAGGCATTGTTTGCTATATATATGTAGAGGGCGCAAGTACAGTAGCTATACAAGTGCAGTGGGGCTTTAAACCAACCAGTAAAACTGTGCAAAGAGTAGTACAAATCTGAAACTAAATTCTTACCGCCTTGCTGGGTTTGAGCAGTGGATGGAAGATGGTCTGGGCCTCGTTGTCAATCAGGAAAGCATAGACAGACCCCCACTGCTCATTGACGATCAGGTTCTCAATCTCGTCCAGAGTGGCGTCAATGCCAACCACACCTATTACACTGATATAAGACAATGGAGAAAAAACAACGCTTGTATATCCAATTCAATCCAAGACTTTATTCCAGACTCAGCTGCAAAAGCAGAGGTCCATATAACATATTTACATGTAGATATAAACAATGAACAAAAAGGCTTAAAACTTAAATTCAGACTTACATTTAAAGTCTGTATCTTAATGTCTATGAGCTGCATTAAAGGTTTAAATCCAGACTAAAATTATCATCACTTTACATCTTATGAAGATTTTGAAGATACACGTATATATATATGTATAAATATTCAGACAAGTGACAAAACCTATTGAGACAGGAGAATGAGAGAGGGAGAGAGAGAAGAGGGTAGGGAGACAGAGAGGGAGAGTGAGAGGAAGAGGAAGAGAGAGGAAATGGACAGAGATACATGTAGGGCTAGAGAGAGAGAGAGAGAGAAAGGGAAAGAAGGGGGCAAATATGGGAATAGGGAGATAGTGAGGGGAAGAAAGGGGAAGGATGGGGGGATAGAGAGAGAACTGGAGATGAAAGATGGAGAGAGAGAGAGACAAAGAAGGAGAGGAAGAAACACAAAATTAATGTGAGGAGTGGGATAAAGTTTGATCAGTAGGACAAAACATGCACAAATGCTGAGGGAAACATACAAATACTGCGACAGAGGGTAAGGGAGGCGAGTGGCAGGGACAGAGAGGAAAATAAAGGGTGGAAGCAGAATAACAGAGTGACAAGATCTTGATTTTGAAGCAAAAAAAAATTGTAAGCACCTACAACAGAATTAGTCTGGGAAATGATTTCATATCTTCACTAGATGACCAAAATAATAATAATAATAATAATATACCGTACTTATATAGTCATATCACAATAAGTCTCTATGCACTGATAAACCATAAACGGGTACTAATCAGGAAATGGCAGGCAGAGAGAAGGAAAGAAAGAGAAAGTGGGAGAGGGGGAAGAAGAAGGGAGAGAGGGGAGGGGAAGAGAACAAGATAGAGAGTGAGACAGGGACAACAAAAATGACATCAAAGAAAGAGCAAGACAATGCTACATGTATGTAGATGCATAAGAGTCAAGGTCGGGGGGGGGGGAAACATTCAGAGACCATTTGGCTCAGGAACTACATGTAGTAAGACCGAAAAACCTATAGTAACTGCCCTATAACCGTCTCCTCTCCCCCCTCCTGCTCCCCTCCCCTCCAAAAAAACAAACAACAACACACGATTATAGCCTTTACCTTCCTGTAACTTGGCTAATAGCAGGGATGGCAATAGTCACCATCAACCCGAGACCCCAGGAGCCCAGGTCAGGGGCCATCAAGAAACCTTTGGCCTTCAGGAATTAGTAAGACAGAAAAACCTTTAGTAGGTGCCCTATATTAATATCCCGCCCCACCAAAAAAAAAAAAAAAAACAAAACAAAAAACAAAAAAACAATAACAACAATCATTAGCCTTTACCTTCCTGTAACTTGGCTAATAGCAGGGATGGCAATTGTCACCATCAACCCCAGACCCCAGGAGTCCAGGTAGGGAGCGGTCCAGAGACCATCGGTGTTCAGGGAGTTGTTGGAGAGGAACTTGAAGTAATCATCCATCTGGGAGATAAGGTCTTCCCCGTTCTGGAGCTTCCTCATGTTGCCACGGTGATCGCATGCCAGCTTGCCCGGAAACTCCTCCCCATCGTCCTTGGTCAGATAGCTGAAAATTCTTGCCTGGAAGAGAGAAAGAGAGAGAGAGAGAGAGAGAGATGGCAGAGAATGATTGGATTAGTTTCACAGACATGTATTCATCAGATTTGATTATTAATAATAGTAGAGTCTTGTATAGCGCTCATGGCACATCGCCACTCCTGGCACTCCATTATTATTACCCTGTCTTTACATGCAGTATTGCTGCCATTACAGCGCTTGAGCATTTTAAGGAATAAATTCCTGCCGGGTACCCATTTATCTCACCTAGATGCAGCATGGTAAATATAGATTAATATCTTTCCAAAGGACATTAGTGCTGTGACATGCATGGTTTTAATGGATTTCAATGTTGTTTTTTCCAGTCAGTGATGAGTTTCAAATTATTTGAGCGAGGTTTAATTGCGGTTACAACACAACAGGATGACTTGGCCATGAAGATGGCCCGCTCACGATTTATCTCTGCTTAAAGACAATAAGTACAGTACCACTTATCAAAACGTTGAGATAGAGCATGAGTGGCCCTTTGCGTGGCCAACTAACCCTGTCGAAAAAAACATGGCGTAAACGCAACCTAGCTCGCTCAAATCTATCATCACAATGGAAGCCTTCAAAGACAAAAAGTTTTAAAGCCACACCGTACTAGTTTGGCCAGGAGGGATTAGACCTCCCTGCATGGTCACTGACAGGTGGTTATCTCATCAAATATGCTCTCAATTAACATAAGAAAAAGAGGATCATGGGGGACCAATGGTCACCGATTAGGCATTGTTTTCTATATAGTGGGCGCAAGTAGCTATACATGTAAGTAGTGCAGTGGGGCTTTAAATTGGTCACATGATTAATATTTCACTCACCCTAGGGCTAGCTTTACTGTTGTCCATGGCGACCTCATCCCAAACCTTCTCCCACTGATACTTGCAGATAGGTCCGGGTACAAACCCACTGCGAGTGTAGTAGCCTGCGAATAGGGAGAAGAAAAAAAAAGTAGCTTTAATAGAAGTAATAGAAGTAATAGAAGTGTGGTAGTCGAGTGGTTTAAGGTCGTGGTCTGTATAGACAAACTACCAGTCTATAAAGTCATTTTTGTTTCCTTGAAACAAAGAGGGAGAGGGAGAGAGAGAGGGAGTAACATGCTGTTATCACTAACAAATCTATTGTTTTAAGGAGAGAATCATTTCACCAAGATTTTTCATTTTTCCACCATTATCTTGATTTCACTACCACTTCTAAACAGGGATTTTTGTGTCTTAGCCCTCCCCTTCACCACCAAAAAACAAAAAGTTGTATCACATTCCTCAGATGTTTTGATCAATTCAAAAAAATCTATTGCCTTGAGAAGTAATTCAATGTAAACCCAGTACAAGGGCTCTAAATGAACACAAAAGACAAGAACCCTTTGATATTCTAACGGGACGATCGTTACCTGGCCCACATCTGACATGTTCTCCGTCCGTATCCTTCCCATCAGTCACCAGGATAATGAGGGCTTGACATCCTGTTCTTGATCTGCCTCCAAGCAGCTGAAAGGCTTTCTGAAAACCATGTCTGAGGGAAGAAGAGATATATATATATTCATCAATGTCTTAACTGTTCACCACAGCTAGACATAGTACACAGAAAAATCTCTGATCCATGTTTAGGTTTCAGTTTAGCTGCAGTTTACTATATTTCGTATTTCACATCACTTCATCAAATATCATACATTATAACGGAGCATACATGTACCTAAACAAAATGTGAAGTAATATGATTATTACATGTAACCTACATTTTCAAAATTATAAGACAAGTAATGATGAGGGGAAAAAGTCAAACAGTTAGGCGAGGCGTCAAAAATAAATATACCAGCCAGCGGCAGCTAACTGCACTTGTGCGTCCTGGCTGCATTTTTTAAATTAGCTCAGCCGGCTACCGCTGGCGGTAGGAAATGGCATTCAAAAGCATGCGCCGGCTGCCGCCTTTCGAATGGAAACAAAGCCTCAGATCCCAGCCTGGCGCAAGCCGGCTGGGTTAATAAGTGAAAAATAATTGCCCCAGCCAGGCTTTGGCTGTAATTGCAGCCTCGATGCGCCAATACGTGAGGCGGCAGCCTGTTGGTATCGATATTTTTGACGCCTCGCCTTATGTACAGAGGGCAAAATTGGAGGTGACCAGTTTCAACTTCTCCTGGACAAAATTAAATATTATTGCTCATTTATTGGTATGTGTGAAACCTGGATTAAATCAAATTCATCACTACATTGTATTTTTCATTGATGGCTATACTCTTGTCACTAATAATAGGAAAAACAAAACAGGTGAAATATCTGTAATCCATAATTTCTTATCTTTCTCCAAAATACATACATGTATATGCATACATATATGCCAAGTAGTTACTGTATTATTACATTTTGTTAGAAAGACAAAAAAAAAGACTAAATTGTGTAAATAAAATTGCTTGAAATAATCAAATCAAATTTAAAGTTTAAAGCAGGAGCAAATACAGGTCAGACAAAATTCTTCTTTCTGTGATTAGAGCGCAGTTAGAAAACAGAAAGATATTGTTATACAAACAAAAACAGATATTTTTAGAAAGAGTTGTCTACAGTCGTAACTCTTGATCTCTATTCTTCCTAGAAAGTACTTACCACAATATGTAACTTTCACATACACGTAAAATGAATATGGCAAAGCAAACACAATGAAACTCACTTGAGTTCGCTGGTCCCGCCAGGAACAAGGTTGATCGTCTTTGAATACAGGTCTTTACGATGTGCTGTGGTGGCCGGGACCAGGGTGTCATTCTTACAGCTCTGTACTTCGGTTCTGTAATAATACCATCTAGACAAAAGAAAAGAAAAACATGTAGATCTTTGCATTGATCTAGAAAGAGATGTTGCTATAAACATATAAAGGAGAGGCTAACATAATCATAACATTGAGTCAGAGAGAAAGAAAGGGAATGAGAGAGAAAGAGAGGGAATTAGAGAGAAAGAGAGGGAATGAGAAAGAAAAAAAGAAAGAAAGAAAGAGAGAGAGAGAGAAAGAAAGAACGAAAGAAAGAAAGAGAGAAAGAAAGAAAAAGAAAGAAAGAAAGAAGGAAAGAAGGAAGGGGAAAAGAGAAGAGGTGGGGGTTCGGAAAAAGCAAGTGTGAGAGAAAAATAGAGAATAAGAAACAAAGAGAGAAAGAAAGAAAGAAGAGAGAGAGAAAGAGAGAGAGACAAGGTGTTGGGGGGAGATTAGAGCAAGTGTGAGAAAAAGAATGAAAGGAAGAGTAAGAAAAAGCAGAGACTGAGAAAGAAGATATAGAAAGTTCACATCTTATGCTGATAAATAACTCTATAAAATTCACACTTTTAAAAATGTTTGGCACTAAAAATACTCTCATACAATGTCAGCCCTTTATTTTGAAAGAAAAAGAAAGTCTGCCCAATTTGATTACCTTTATGTGCTTTTGTAAATTTTGCACAGATTTGATATGTTTTTTACTTAATCTTTAGTTTACCGGTATGTTAGGGACTAATTTCCATTTCTCCAATTTAATTTCTATTGTTGTTTTTTTCCCAATGGTTTCAAGGATTGATTTGCTTTGATTTTGATTTCATTTCATTTATCATCAATGTTCAATAATAGTGCCAACAGTAATATAACAATCCCCTCCCCCTCACTCCCTCTACACATTTAAAATCCCTTCCCTCGCAGAAAAGTAATAAAATATTGCTACACAACTTCGTCTAGTATCAGATATAATGCACATGTCTGACTCTCCAAACTACATTTTGAAACTAAGCTGCAAAATTTTAGAAAAGAGGAATGTTACAGAACTTTGACTAAATTGAAAATTAGACTTGTTTCCCTTACCACCTCATCACTAATTAATAACATCACTGAGAGTAAAGCAATGTAACCTCTGACACCTTCCTCCTTATACACATGTACAGGTTTGACACCACCTCTCTCAGAAAAGTGCATGGATATTCATACTGTTACTGACAGCACTACAACTTAAATTTGAAATGAGACTTACTTTCCCTCTCCGTCCCAGTGACTAGCCCGAGCACAGATGATGTTGACGTAATCCTGTTTGGTTAATGTGTCCAGAACGGTCTTCACGACCTCTGTGGCAATCTTGAATTTCTCTCCTTTCATGGAATAGCTGTTTAATGAAAAGGAAAGAAACCACATGGGGATCGAGAAATGTAATTAGAACTTCAATTGAATCCATCATGACTACCGCTGTATATGGTGAATTTTGCATTTTTTCTACATTGTGCACATTTAGACGACCACCACCACTACCACAATCATCATCAATATTACCAATACCATTTTCACTATCATCATCATAATCATCATAATCATCATAATCATCATCAACATCATTATCATCTTTATCATCATTCAACACCATCAAACCATCACCACCACCATCATCATCGTCACCAACACCACCACAACCACCACCACAATCCCTTTCATCATCATAATCATCATCAACATCTTCCTCATCATCACCAACACAACCACAACAATCATCATCAGCATCATCACCATTACCACCACCACCACCACCATCACTATCACAACCACAACCTTCATCACCTTCATGGCATCATCACTATATCACCACCACCATAACCGCCACCAGCATCATCATCACCACCATCACCACCCCCACCACAATAACCATCATCTTCTTCACCACCACCACACTCACCATCATCATCACCATCATCATCATCATCCTCATCATCATCATCATCATCATCATCATCGTCGTCGTCGCCATCGTCGTCGTCGTCGTCATCATCTCCACACCACAACCAGTAACAATAATGGTAATATAGCTATAAACCTACCATACACATACCCATCCCAGCAAATGCTCATGCAGGCACCTAAAAAGGACTACTACTACTACTACTACTATTCCATTTACTTTCGCTATGTATGTAAGTTAATTGCCCTGAGATGCTGAAATCATTCAAAAAATAACTTTCTACCAGGTATCAATCTACACTACACCTGCGTAAATGATAATGCACTGCAAATGTAAATTAATCATACCTGCAATCGAGGATGATGACCACATCTTTGGGTCCGCTGGTGGCTGCTATGTACCAAGGTCTGACCCTGGGGTCATAGTCGTTGTAGAACCCTACAAAGTTGGTGTCCCATTCTCGGCCGGGGTACAGTCTCACCAGACCCTCAACCGAGCCAAAATATTGCCATCTGAGGAGTTAATGCATTAAGCAGATATGAATGAGTATACAAGACCTGTTTTAAGCAGCTCGAGTCTGCCAAATAACCTGCTATTTTCAGACTCTGGATATTATCCAGAGACTCGAAATTGTGTCTTTACAAGACCGATACGCTCATCACAAACAAATAGTGGAGAAAGACACAGAGAGAGAGAGAGAGAGAGAGATAGGAAGAGAGAGACAGAGAGGGAGAGGATGGAAAGAAAAAGGGAGGGAGAGCAATAAAGATGGTGATGATGCCGAGTTGAGAACGAAAAGAATGATAGCTCAATGGAGACGTATAGACGAGAGAGACAGAGAGAGAAAGAGAGAGGGGAAGAGAGAGGAGAGGGAGAGAATGGAAATGAGAAAGAGGGAGAGAGAAAGAGGGAGGAGAGAGAGAGAAAGAGAGACAGACAGACAGGTGGAGACGGAGAGAGTGAGTGAGAGAGAGAGAGAGAGAGAGAAAGAGCAGAAAACACTTCTTTAAAAATACCTGAGGAGGTTGTCTTCCTCATGATTCTCCTTGAAAATTTCCTCTAGACCACTGGTGAAATAGGTGCTCTTGATCACACCCGAATCAGCTCTGTTCACACTGTCAGATATCTTCACGATGCTGGACGAATAGCTCACTGGCTGCTTGAAGTACCTGGCAATTGAATCAAAATACACGTATCCATTATAGATGTGTTTACACTTGTCAGATGTAATTATGACAAATTACTGGGTGATTAGCTCGATGGTTGCTTAAAATACTAGGCAATGATTTGGACAATATAATTATGACTTTTGTATTGACGAACTATAGGGGGAGGGATGGGAGGAGAGTTGAGAGACAGAGACAGAGAGAGGGGGGAAGGGAAGAGGGTGAGTGTAAGGGCTGGATGGGGGAGGAGAGAGGAAGGGGGAGTAAGATATTCTTGAAATGCTTTGTAATGGAAACAATATTTATCACAGATCTATTTACACTCTATCAGATAATTCATAATTCAGGATGCATACATGTGTAGCTCACTGGCAGCTTGAAATACTTTGCATTGGAAATTTAATAGATAAATATGTTCACAATAGCATGTTTCTTCTACAAACCCAGAAAGTAAGGGAATAGGCTACCCAGCAATAATGCCTATTGGCATGTAAGTCTGTCCTAAAAAAGCACAACTACTTTAATACATATGAGTTTTGGATTCTATTTGTTAGCTGTTTTTAAAACCCAAACAATACATGTTTGTCAAAAGAACAGATGATGAAATAGTTTATGAGTGTATGGATATTCCTATAGAACACATGTAACAGTACATCTATGTAGGTTCCTTGACAATGGATGCATGACATCGCAATTTGACAGATTGAGACAGCTTTATAGAGGTACCAATTAAATCTGAAAATACAATGCGTCTGCAATGCACCATTTTTGGTAGCTGGAGCGTAAAGCCTCAGTCGCTCAAACGAATTGGCACAATTATGACCGTGAATTGATGGGAATAACACAATATGAAGGGATTCATGACAATTTTTCTTTTGATCATATTGTCCAAGCATATGCCCAGCGGCTTTAATACAAGCACAAACAAGTACATACTTTGTGATGAATAGATCGAGCCCCCCCCCCCCCCCCCCCCCTCGACAGAAATAAGGTGTGTCATTGCCACAGCACATAGCGCGCGCCCTCTGTGTGAGAGTTAGGACAATGTAATCTCGATGACATTGCGCTAAAAGATGGCGGCGTACTATAAGCTTTATGGACAGCTTTTTGTTCTGTGTATACATATGTTTATGCTAGCAAGCTCAGCGATAACAATTGTGGAAGAACCAAAGACGGACAAATCATGCTACGTAAAAAATAACAATGGCACTTTGACTACCACAGTTTTTGTGTCAGACATATCTGTACCATTGGACCGGTACACTATAGCATGGAACACAAACCTGGATGGCACTGGTAAATGGTTTATCAATGGCAGTGAATGCTTAATCTACCAAGACAGCAGTGATCGTTACATACAGAATGCTCGTTGGAAGGCAACATTTGTTTACGATCATCGTTCCATCTTCTATAAGATGGAAGTTAAGGATATGAAATTACATGATCTAACGCCTGGACTCTATGCTCTTGTGATTGATTCCGAGAATGACCTGATAGTAGCAAGGTCTTCAGGCACAGCCTCTTTTAATATTGAACTTGACTGCCCATTGCCAATACCCACTAATCAAATTCCACCGAACATCAAGGAAATCTCTGCTTCTTTAACTCGCACATCATTTGCTGCACCATCATCTACTCTAGGGGGATATGAAATGGACTCTTCCTCCACCTATTCAACTCCACCATCATCTTCTTCACCAACACCCCCTGTAGAGGGATATCTATCCCAGGAGTGGAATATATTAACTTCACACATGAAGGAAATAAAGGCCATCATCAGTTTGATTCCAGTAAGTGAAAATGCCATTTCATGGAATATTGTGCATGCATTGTAGCTTAATTGCACCAGGTGACACTGAATGTGACATGTACTTTCTCGCCCAGATTCTAATATATTAAAGTTGCTCAAGCGTGGGTATATAGTCGTTCGTGAATCAACTTGGCGATCACTCCGATCACTACATAACACTGAGCCAATGGGCATTACGCTCACGTGCGTGCGTACGTGTGCTGACCTCTATATACCGATGCTTGAGCAACTTTAATTGTTTTCACAAAATCAACGTTATCCAAATAACTTAATTCCTCTTGCAGCACTCCTAGAGATGTCTTGCGCCATTCCAGTTGAAAAATGCTACATAGTGTAAATTCAGAAACTTTCATGAATTATGCAAATTTCACAAATTTGAAACACTTGTTACATCATGACCATTTCATGCACATGAAAATTTCTGGTTAAACAGAATCAATCTTTAAACATGTACCTGCATGGTTGATAAAATGTATAGTCCACTGATAGGGGATGGGACATTTAGGTATGTCTCTCTTTTAAAATGTTCACTTTGCCCTTACATGTATATCTCGCTTCTTTGTCTTCTTTCAGTTCTACATTTATTCTTTTATTCTTTTCTTACTACCGTACTTGATTCACCCGAGACTGCACCTCCACTGGATCGAATTTCGAAGGGAATGGCAGGGGATCATATCATCTTCTTTGAACTCTCTTTGCCTTTCGATCTTCCTCTTTACTTTAATCATGTCACTTTGCCATTTGATTCAATTGGGGCCTCCCCCCCCCCCCCCCCCTACTCAGTGTTATTTAGGGTACGCATATGCATGTTCCCTCCTTTTGAAAACACCCCCCTATAAGTCCGGTGCGTGAAAAGTACCCCTTTACCAGACATTTTGATGCACGCATGGTATCCCTCCGTTCACGAAGTGGGGGGGGGGGGGGGGGGGAAATTGGGGATCGATGCAACCATCCCCCCTATAATTATTACCCACTGACTGTCCATTATGAGTTGGACTACCGGTATATAAAAAAAAAATTAAAAAACAATCATTTTGTTTGTGTATTTTATTTCAGACGAGCAATTTCCATGCTGGTGACATAGGCCTACTCAACTACATATGTGTTCCTTTCCTAACGCTCGTCATTGGAATACAACTCTTCTTCCCAGATGTCTACGATTTCACCAGGGAATGGTTCAGAAGACTATGGAGGGCGGATCCAACAATGGTTTCAAGCGGTCCGACAACAGTTCCGTGAGCATGGGGCACAAGAAAGAATTCATTGATGGTGATGCACAGTGAACGATGAACATGTACACAAATCTTAAAAACAAGTATAAGAGCCTACAGTCCTAAATGTAGGTCCCATCACTTTTCATTTAAAATGAAAGACCACAAACAAAAATAATATTAATAAAAAAGATAAATAAATAAATAAATGAATTTTTTTAAAGAAGAAGAAAAAAATCATAGAGTTACCTGTACAAGTACAACACTTACAACTCTATTTGGAAATGAGTAATCTGTAAAAAAAAATTGTCCTGACCATTTGCTTTTGTGGATCGAAATCAGTCTCGGGGGCCAATTTCGTCAACAAAAATTAAAGGCATCATTTAACAATGTTAAATCTGAGATACATGCATGCATTGTATCAGTGTCTGTGATATGGTGTAATATTGAAGCCGTAAAAAAATTGTGCTTCAAAACGATCATGAAATGCCTCAAAAAAGAAAAAATCTTAGAGTGACTGGTTTTAACATACCGGTACTAATTTTTTCCCAATATACTGTGATGTTATCAGAAAATGCAAAAACAAAATTTCGATTTTCAATCATAAATATCTTGATAATCAGACAGGCTTATAAAAGTCATGGGGTTCCTGACCTAAAGGTTTATAATTATCATTGCAGCATGAGCTAAATCCAGGATTTTGTTTCAGAATCTGAGACAAAG
>JAVYIG010013602.1:0-46270 GCA_035222895.1 Strongylocentrotus droebachiensis
ACAAATGGCAATTAAAATCGGTTCGGATCCAAAAGGTACTGTATATATCCATTTATATACATTGCATGTCTTGTCATGTCTTGTCTTGTCATGTCATGTCATTGTCATGTCTTGTCTTGAAGTTGTACCAAACCCCTTGGCACTAGTAAACAATTCAAGTCATGCATTATAACTTGCATACAGTATGCAAGATTTCGGTTCCAAAAAGGTATACATCCATTTTTGGTTCCAAAAGGTACTACATCCACACAAACATCATCATTTCAAGCTCTGCTTACGATATCGGTCTTCTGCATTCTCCCCCTTTTCTTCTTTTCAAATACGATTAATTGTACTATTGATTATTTATATTTATTTATTTATATGAATTACTACTTGTATTACTTATCATTATATTGCTAAAATGTATTCATTGCTATTTTTGTTATTGTTTATGGAAAATGCAGAAATAAAAAACTTGAAACTGAACTGAAAAAACACACACAAACAAAAAATCATGAAAAATATTTGTGCAGACTTAGATTTTTGCATAGGTTCGGTTCCAAAAGGTACTATATCCATTTATATACATTGCATGTCTTGTCATGATAAACTGAAGCTCTACCAAACCCCTTGGCACTAAACAATTCAAGTCATGCATTGTAACTTGCATACAGTATGCAAGATTTCGGTTCAAAAAGGTATACATCCAATTTTGGTTCCAAAAGGAACTACATCCACACAAACACACACAAAACAAAATTCATTAAAAGTTTGTGCAGACTTAGATTTTTTTTATAGAGTGGTGTCATACTTGTACCATACAATAGCTCTTCATATTAAAAAAAAAAGGGTTACAACATTGGGGCTAACAAAAAGGGCAAATATACATCATGTGTTTACCACGGAAATTTTCAGATCCTAGGAATTGAGAGTTCGGGTAGACATCTTGGATGTAGTACATCAATGACGAATTGCAAAATATAATCGGATGATAAGGATAAAACAATGACCACTACTACCAGGCGTGCTATATACTACAGCTGTATGTGTACTACTATACTACTACCATTGATGATAATGCTGATGATGCTGATGAAAATAATAATATAATAATCATCATCATCATCATCATCATATTCATCTTGTTGTCTTTTTATTAATGATAACAATAATAACAAAAATAACGATTATACTACTTTTACTACCATTGAAATAGTACCAAAAAATTGTTAATTGTTGTAAAAATTTGGCTTGCACCGAGTAGATTATGATCGGGTGTTTGATCTTCTGATTGAAAACAAACAGTGGAATTACCCGAGTTAAATCAACTGTGAATTGTTTTCTTCGTTTCTTGTTCTTTATTTGCTTAACATTCAAAAGCACATTGGGGCCAACAGAAAGGGCAAATGTACATTTGCCACGGAACGTTCCGGACCCTACGAATTTGGTATAGACAGCTGATTGGCTAGTTTGGATGTGACTTTGAGCGAGCTACCTTTGCGCTGCGTACAATATAATGTGGTGATGGAAACTGATTATTTTTTGGTTTGGCAGTGACATCGAGCAAGCGAAAATGAGACTACCGTAGTTATATTTACTGGCAAATCCAGTAGTGGAAATCACGAAAATTCATCAAGGAACTGTTTATTAGTTATAAAACTCTCACCGGGAGCAACATTCCATTGTGTCATTGGCTTTATATTTGTACTGTACACAGCATCGATAATTGATAGAGAAATGTGACCGAGTAGGTATACACTAACAAAATATCTATTTGTATAATGTTGGTCATAATGGTGGAATATTTTTTTTTACCCTAATTTATGGAATGATTTTGAAAATTATTTATTCCTACTAGATCCAGATAATAGTATACATTCTCAGATTGTATAATTTTCGAGTGTTTGTTTTTCGTTACTGCTTTGTTTTTCGTTACCCCCCCCCCCCCCCCCCCACTGAGCGAGATATTGGTCGGCGCGATTTTCACATTTTAGGCCCCCCCCCCTATCGGCAATGTGTGCTACTATGCTAATCAACTAGGGGACCTACGTCCTTAAGTCATAACTGACAGTAATGAGGATTAATGCCTCACAAAAGGGCACTAATATAGCTGATCGACACGGTTTTTATTCTGGGGCCTTACAGTTACGAAGCCATTGGTTAGCCACTGATTCATGACTGTACGCAGCGGGGCTAGTGTACGTCGCTGCCCCCACAAATACAAACAAACTAAGAAAAATGCAATAAATTATCAATAATTTATTGCATTCCCCCCGGTCCCCAACATCAAAAATTCCTCTGTAGGGCGATGCATTATGGGTCAAGGCATGCCCACATAAAGATATATAAAATGAAAATGAGAATATGTGCGAGTTTCATGCTAATTTCCAACTGTAAAAGTACATGTATATACATATTCATGAATGTGTTTCTTGCCGTAATCTGTCACTTAACATGCAGGTTCTATACAGTGCGTCCCAGAAAAAACGAAACCGAGAAGTATCGATGTTTTATCCTAACTTAATCACAACCATAATTCATTAATGATACATATTTGGAAAGCGTAGACGAGAGTCTTCATGCATGGCTGATTGTCAACGAAACGGAGTTAAGTCTTTTGTCAAATCTGATTTTTGATACGGCAGGCACCCAGTGAAAACGAATTCGTTTGTTAAAATTATGAAATGTAAGGGCTACTTTAAACAAACAGAACTTTGTTATTCCTCGCTCATTTTTTCTAAATTGAGGTGTCATATGAAAGGGCAGAAACTCAACTTTCTAGAAATGTGAATTTTTCTTCGAAATTCAGATACCGCCTGCCAAATGTCTTTTTGTTTCCTTCCTTCAATTGCTTTTAATCACTCATGCGTGAAATATGCATCATCTGAGTAGCATCAACTGAAAGAGGAGACTCTATGCTTTCCAAATATGTATCATTAATGAATGATGGTTGTGATTAAGTTATGATAAAACATCGATACTTCTCGGTTTCGTTTTTTCTGGGACGCACTGTATATTCAATTCAATTCAATTCAATTTATTTTTTCTCATTTCCAGCAAAAGAATACAGTATTCATAGAAATATCATTACAATAAACAATCAAAGTAGTAACCATGCAATACAAAATATGAATTTAACAGAATTACATATTTGAATATCAAGAAATATTGCTGCTTAAAATAATTTATTAATGTTAAGCTGGAAACGGAGAGGTCCACTGTGAAGCGATGCTTGTAAATCGTGGACCCCTCGGGTGGTAGTATTCAATAATAGTAAGTTACATGAGTAAAATAAGGATAATTGCCAACAGAGAGGACACAAAAGGAGAAACAAAACAATACGCATAACACGAACAATGTACAAAGAAAACAAGGAGAGTGTGAGAGGAGAAGGGATACAGTAAAGAGAAAAGGTTTGCATGTGGACTACAGAAATAGATGAAAGGTGATAACAAACAGAATGAAGGTTGCGCGCAAGATCAAATTTTCAAAAAAGAAGAACAATTCAATGAGAGGAAGTACTTGGTAAACGAGTGGTGACGAGTTCTCTGGAGAACATAATACAATCTCAACAATAATGATCATAATTAAAATAATGACAATAGTAATAATCATGAAAATTCCAACTCTGTTTTGTCTATTTTTATTAATGAATTCATAATCATTGATATGAAATGGGTGGTTTGAATCGTAATTTAACCAAGTTTCTGTGAGGCCAATCAGGGAAAGTGGGTTTGACATGGGTTTATCTATTAGTGAAAGAAGGTCATCGAAGTGCTTATTCAAACTTCTGATATTTAAATGAAGTAGGGAAAATGAATTATTTTGAAAATCTTTCAAAACATTACAAAATTGATTGATGGTTATGTAGTTAGTAATTCCACGTTGGGCAGGGTCATCAAAATCGAAATCGAACTCTAAATTTGCAGATGAAACGTTAGTGTTATCCCTTATAAAATTATCATACGAATTAACAGAAGTATGCGACGCATCGTCAGATTGAGAAGGTCGATGTAAATCAAAGAAATCGTCATCACCAAGCATTTGAAAAGGCATCGATTGCCTATTATCGAAATTAGACATCATCATGGGTTTAGAAATACTCTCTCTTTGTTGACATTAGGCAATACGAAGTAATACTGTTGAGAGAAAATAAAGGCGTTATCAACGTGAACAAGGAGACATAATAGAGGAGTAAGGAAATAGTAGCGTCCGAATGTAGCAGGAAGAGAGAAGACACATAATGATAATGATGATGATGAAAAAGAAAAAAATGGATACAAACACGTACTATGAATCTCTGTTGGCATAACATGTGTGAAGGATGGGCTGGGCTGGCTCTGGTTATACTGTATAGAGAGTGTTTGGAAAAATATTGGGGAAGAGATCGGCATTATTAGGACAACTAGTCATATACGCAGTATACAACTACAAACCAAATCAAACCTTTATGATTTGATGCTATGTCATTCCGATCAGGTGGTCCATGTCTGGCCCTTATTTTCCCTTGTAAGGAGGATGACTGACGTGCCCTGTACTTTAATCTTGGTTTTTAGCGACTGTGATTTCCGAAGGTTGTATGCTATTGCTGATAGGCGACCCCGTTCTCTCTTCATTACCGGCGGCAGGTCAGATCGTACGGAAATACGATGGGTCGGGGCGGGCTCAACCTGGGTTGATTTAGATCTCGCTCGCTCGGTTTCCTCGCGCTCGTAGGCACGTATGATCCTATCCCGATCCAACATTCTGCCAAACCTAATGATGATTGGATCGGGGCCGGCCGGGGGCGCCGCAGCTCCGGTTGCATTGCCCCTTCTTGGTAGGCGGTGAGCGTTGATGATGTGTATTTGTTGAGCTTCCACAGCAGGTATATGCAAAATACCCGAAATAACTTTAGTGGCGGTGGCGTAGACATCCTCGTCAGGTGCAGGGGTGATACCGTAGAAAAGGAGGTTTTGCTTCCTATGGTGTAGTTCCTGGCGCACAAGCTGGTCTTCAAGATCTTTACGGAGCTGCGTAATGGATGATTCGATGGTTGGGATTTTGTCAGTTTCAACTGACTCAATCCTGCCCGAAGTATCCTCAACTGCCTTCTCAAGATCCCTGACTTCTCTCTTTATCACTGACAAATCCCTTTTAACCGATGCTAAATCATTAATCATGATGTTAAGTTTCCCGTCGATATTAGCAGAAAATTCACTGAAGAGCTTTCGCATCTCGGGCATTACTGACCGCGGATCGTCGGGGGTGTCCTCGATCATCTCGACGGGCGGCGCCGGCTGCACCGGGGCCGAAGCACACGCCACGCCTTCTTTTTCGCTGACTGTTTTCGATAGCGTGCTGTCGGCTTTTGCTTTTGACTTTTGGCCTGCCTTTTTGGAGTTGTTACTCACTTTCTGTGTTCTCAAGTCGTATTCTTTATCGTTCATGGTGATGGAGTAATATTTAGTGTCAGGATGTTGTTGAAATCTGTAGAAAATTTGTAGAATTTGTAGAATTATAGCCCGAAACTCATTATTTCTTATAGAGCCAGCTCACCCCGTGTGCACACTACTCGGCGGCCATGATAATAATGAACGCAGTGTTAAATTATACCCAAAATGCTAACGATGCGGTTTTAATTTATATCGGCACGCTTTATTCTATGTCATACAGTCATTGATAATTCTATCAACAATACATTTAGCTTTCAAAAACATGCCTATCATGGACCTCTGGCATGAAAAGTTGCAAAAAAAGCATCTTGAATTATAACTAATTTTAATCAGAATCGTGTATAAAATATTATATCGAGCCTTTGGAGTTGCGATTAAATCTTCATACAAGAAGCCAGCCATTGATCATACAATAAAAGCTCACCAAAGTGTGATGATGTTCCATCGATTAACATAACACTATCAAACAAATTCGAATCCATACATTTGCACTATTGATAGGCTTACACTAACGCTTATCTGTCGCGGTTCTTTATGATAAAATGGCATCTCGCGTGCAACCGGCTTAGAAGAGCATCCAATCATAATTATTTAAACAATTACATTTCCATAAAACACAACGGAACTTGATCACACCCCCTCCTGCTCAAAGACTCTCCTCATGAAAAAATAATTTTTGCAAACCTTATGCTGGATTGGATAATGTTAAACGGAATTACGTATCTCAACAAGTGCGTGTATTTTAGATTTAAAGTATTTTTTTTGTGTGTGTTGTTTTTCAGGAATATTACAACATGGTCTATTCTGGAAACTTATATCAAAAGCGGCTTACATCCAAAGAACGGCGTCATGGTAGGGTGGCCAAAGGAAACCATAGTTGTCTGCAAAATCGACAATACAGACAATACCAATGATATTGTCATAAAACATAACATTCTAAATGGCGACCACGCAGAAAAGGTATTGATAGAGTACATCGAGAAGAAGCTAGATCTAACCAAAATAAAACGTATTACAATATACTCAAATTATTCATCTTGCATTGAATGTAGCGTTGAGCTCCAAAAACTGAAAAAAAATGTCTCTGATTTGCAGATCAAATTTTCTTCCCTGTATTTGATTAAAAGGCCATCCTGTAAATTAGGCTATCCATGTTATTGTCATGACACACTCGATGCGAAGCATGGAAAAGAAATGACACCAATGAAGCATTCTCAAAGATTCAGAATGCTTATGGAGTTGGATGCTCGGCCTTTCCAGAAGGAAGACTGGGATGCCTTGATCAAACTGCTGAAGGAGAACGGTAAACAGAAGGAGAACGATGAACAGAAGGAGAACGATGAACAGAAGGAGAACGATGAACAGAAGGAGAACGATGAACAGAAGGAGAACGATGAACAGAAGAAGAACGATACTTCAGATCTGGATGAACTTCGTTACGGAGATAAATACAAAGACTGGCGAAACGGGGAGGATGAAAATATGAAGGCCGACTATCAAACGTTGAGGGCACCGATATCTCCAAGCACGCCTAATAAGAACACCTCAAGCACAGATGAACCTTCCGGTCCATCCAAAGGTGACCAGGCGACGGGCAGTACTGGTGATGTAAAACCAACAGCATCAGATTCTAATCTGAAAATAAATAAGTGTTTTGCGTGCCAATTACTTTATCCTAGAAGCTCAAATTTGTGTTCTCATGTAATCCTATAGGAAAGAAATCAATTCTAAATATGGTTGATATTAAATCTTTCAAAGATCCCTTTCAGATAGTTTGATGCATGTTTACAATGCTAGTAATTATGGGAGCTTGTTGCTTTTTTTACCCTGAAGTATAGCTCTTCAAATGCCCCCATGTTCTAAATATGACATGTACAACAGCTTGAAAACGAGGACCACATTTTTTTTGCCACATGTTTGGGAAGTCCCATATACATCTTTCTGAGTACATTGCTCAACAATGATGCAAAAAGAACTAGAATAAAAGAGGTTGGATGATTCGTTACGCATTTGGTAAAGTAAGTTCGACATTGACAATGCAACAATAAATATAAAAACAACTAAATGATTGTAATTCAAATGCAAAGTTATTAATGCCTGTCAAATACCAAAAATGTACATGTTCATGTACTTGCCTCTAGGACAGCTGGTATCTGGAAAAAAGAAGCAAAATATTTCCTTTATATGGAACAATGTTGATGTAAGAAATTTAGACTAACTTTGTATTCAAGATTGAATTTTACAGCAACTGAGGAAATTTGAGATATACATGTACTTCTTATTCATACAGGGCTACCGGTATTCATGAAAACACACTTTCGACTCGAGTTAGGTTTGGAACTCAATTTTTCCCACATGGAGTTTCAAAATTCCAGGATCATTCTAGTAGTTTTACACAGTGGATACAATGTTAGATATGAGACAAAAATAGAAGAGAAGTCACTACTTTCTTTTAGGGCCTAAGAAAGTTCGTGATTCTTTTCCCAACTTTAAAGGTAGGCGTTACTACTGCAGCTAGAAGGGATTAGACCACACAGCGAGCCATCGAGGTCACTGTGACAGGTGGCTATCTCATTAACTCAGCTCTCATTTAACATAAGAAAAAGAGGATCATGGGGGACCAACAGGCACCGATTTGGGAAGTTTTCTATATAGAGGGAGCAAGTAGCTACAAGTAGGACAGTGTGCCTTTAAGGGATTTTTCTAAAATTCCGTGTCTCTTTCCTTACTGGAAAAAGGGTATTTTCCTGATTTGCAGGACAGCTGGGATGCCTGATTAAGAAGAGGTACTAGTATTTGTTTGACACCTATCTTTAGGCCAATAAGCCCTACTAAATTGCATATGTTTGAATAAGAATATATTATATAGATATAAGAGTAAAACAATTTCTCATATTAACTTTTCCATTCGAAATACTTAAACTGCCAATAATCATGAACAAAGGAAGACAACCTTGGCATGTACATCAACTATTCACTACTTTGTACATACATGTATGAGTACCATGGCCCTGGGAAGCGGGGGTGCTGGGGGTGCTGCAGCACCCCCGGAATTTTTTCCAGGGGGGGGGGGGGCACAGCACCCCCTGCAAATTTGTTCGGTATGATATATTTACTGTATATATACAAAATTATAACGTTTCTTTCACAAAATCATATAAAATTACCCTTCGAAGCGTTTTTTTTAATTTATTTTTATACACTGTCGCTCATAAAGGTGGAATATTTTAGTTTTACCCCAATTTATGGAATTATTTTAAAAATTATTTAAAAATAATGGATCTAGATAATAGTATACATTCTCAGATTTTATTGAATAATAATTTGCCGATGTGTGTTTTGCGGAACTGCTAAAGCATGTGTATGCTACTATGCTCATTAACTAGGGGACCTACGCCCTCAAGTCATAAATGACAGTAATGAGGATTAATGCCCCACAAAAGGGCACTTATATAGCACATCGACACGGTTTTGATCCTGGGGCCTCACAGTTACGAGGCCATTGCTTTGTCACTGAACCATGACTGTACGTAGCGGGGGCTAGGGTAGGGGGCAGTTTTCATAATTTAAAAAAAAAACAGAAAATGCAATAAATTTGCAATAATTTATTTGATTTAACCCCGGTCCCCAACATAAAAAAATCCTCCGGACGGCCATGCATTATGGCTCAAGGCATGGGCACACAGAAGATTTGTTAATGTTGGGAACCGGGGTAAAATGTAATAAATTATTGAAAATTAATTGCATTTTCTGTTGTTTTTTTAATTTATGGAAACTGCACCCTACCCTAGCCCCCGCTGCATACAGTCATGGTTCAGTGACAAAGCAATGGCCTCGTAACTGTGAGGCCCCAGGATCAAAACCGTGTCGATGTGCTATATTTGTACCCTTTTGTGGGGCATTAATCCTCATTACTGTCATTTATGACTTAAGGGCGTAGGTCCCCTAATTGATAAGCATAGTAGCATACACATGCTTTAGCAGTCACCAAAACACACATTGGCAAATTATTATTCAATAAAATCTGAGAATGTATACTATTATCTAGATCTATTATTTTTTAAACAATTTTTAAAATAATTCCATAAATTGGGGTAAAAAAAAAATATTCCACCTTTATGAGCGACAGTGTATACAAATAAAAAAATAAAAAAATTGTGGTAATTGGTGACCAAAAATGACAGACCTTACCCCACCCCAATACCGATCGACCAAATTTTCAAATTATGGAGATATATTGCGAGATTTTTGGGACCCCCCCAAAAAAAAAAAATGTCCTCTTACCCCCCCCCCCCCCCCCCCCGCTTATTCAACGGCTTGCTGAGTCGTTGCGAGATTTTTGGGACCACAAAAAAAATAAAAAATGTCCTCTTACCCCCCCCCCCCCCCCCCCCCCCCCCCCCCCCGCTTATTCAACGGCTGGCTGAGTCGTTGCGAAAATTTCGCAATATATATATCTCAGCGGCTCCGGTGAAAAAATCGTTCCCAGGACCCTGATGAGTACGTGTATTATTCTTTGCATATATTCTTGTATGTAATTCAATATTGGTATTTAGATATTAAAAATCAAATAAAGTTAAATATCTAAATCATAATAGAGAAACACAAACGGCAAGTTGTTTTAGTCCGAGTGAACATTTTCATTTCCTTTTTCAATATAATCTTAACTATTTATCAATTTGCAATTCAATTTCCCCAAAATAGAAGGAAAATTAGAAATACTACATTTGATTGCAGATATTTTTGTATTCAATATAGCAACTGGCTTTTTATTCAAAGTGTTTAATAATAAGAATTGTATAAATGTATCCATGAAATGTGAGAAAGGCTTGATATATGCTTTAAAGGGAGGCTTTACTACTGCAGCTAGAAGGGATTAGACCACCCAGAGAGCCATCGACTCGTCACTGTGACAGGTGGCTATCTCATTAACTAAGCTCTCATTTAACATAAGAAAAAGAGGATCATGGGGGACCAACAGGCACTGATTTGGGAAGTTTTCTATATAGAGGGAGCAAGTAGCTACAAGTAGGACAGTGTGTCTTTAATATCTTTGGTTGTGTGAGGGTCATTATGTTTACTGCATGGATGCAATCATGTACAGCAACTTCTATACAGAGTGAACACCCTGCGAACCTTAATTAACATATTAATATACGATGCAACATGAAGCAGAAGAACAATTCTGAACACAGTTGGTTGTGATAATTTTTAAAATAGCTTACAATAATTCCAATTTGTGAAGCATTTCAAAACTTTCAGTCTTTTAAATTTTATCAACAGTTTATTTTACAAGTTTCATTTTTTTCTATTTATGTGCATTTTTATAAGAAGAAAAACTATTGATCTCATTATCTATATCCAGTTATATCTGCGTGAAGACTGTTACAAAATAAACCCAACTAAAAATATAATATTTAGATTCTTGACTATCGTTATATTGGTAACAGCTCTCCATGTTTTAAAGGGCGAAATAGCACACTTACTTTCCCACATACATGCCACAGTGCATATGTTGAACTGCGGCAAGGACACAAAGTGCTATTTTACGTTTCCAATAATCCAGAATTGACCCACATGTCTCCAAATCACGCAGTTGCAAATCATAATATCACTGGTTATGTAAAATCCTGTTATGATAAATGATGCAGGTGGATAAATTGTCACTGTTTACAATAATGCTAAATAAGACGTTTTAATTTGTTTACCCAAAATATAATAGTTAGCCCCAAACGTATTTATACAAAAGTTAAGAATAATTATAGCAAAAAGCAAATGTTATGTCTTCGTGGTTACACAATTTGCTGCCTAAGTTTTAATATGATTGTTTTCATGAAAAACATTCGTTAGTTCCATACCCTACCAACAGATCAGTTAAATACACATTCCTCAATAAGTGTGAATTTTCTCGTACCACAACCACAGTGGTCCAAAGTTGTGGAGTTGTCTTGAGTCTGAAATAAATGGTTGCCCTTCTCTGTCGAGTTTTACAAATAAATATAACAATTGATTAAGTCTTACACCCCTGATGAAATATTCATGTTATGCCATTATTTTGCTTCATATTGTGTGTGCGCGCGCGTGGCTATGTATGCACGTGTCTAAACTATTCGTAATTCTACGTAAGTACATTATATATAATTATGTATTATATATTTCCGGGGACAAGCCTGTGATAGTCCTTTGGCCTTGCTTGTTCCCCCCTCCCCCATTTTTGATATGTTTTTTGTTTTGTCATTTCTTTACGTTGTAATTTTGTACTATACCTTTTATGGTTGTTGAATTTCTGTATACATTAACTGCATTGCTATGTTTATAGATTGCTTTTGTATGTTCTGATTGTTATTTGTATCGCATTGTGGAAAATATAATTTGAATTGAATTGAATATTGGCGTATTTAGATTATGCTGCACTTCGCAGACAAATACACATAGAAAGGGAGAGATTTCAGTCTATCTCTATATATTCTCTACTATAAGTTTAGCTGATTGTGATATTTATACATTAGACGTTTTTTTAAAAGCTTGAAACTTAATTTCATTTCGGTATAGAAGTCTACATATTATCTGTATATATTTAGAGAGTATTTTAGGGGTGAAACATTACGTAACGATAAAAATATACCAACTTGTGAAACTTAGTACACACTTCTCAAGTTTTATTGTCTCTATATATTATAATACACAAATTTGTTTCCAATTGGTGTGGCACATGATAGCTCCACGTCATATTTTATATATTCATTAATATGAACACATAAACAAAATAAAATGATTTGATTGTATATACCAATAAAATTCACGGATATGGAGTTGTATACAATCATCTATTGATAATTAAGAGATAACTTTTTTCGTAAATATGCTTAATTTTGAATCTCTGTTTAATCTATGTTCATCTTCAATGTTAAGCTTAAATGTTAAGTGTATACACGACACACTTTAAAACGTGCAACTTAAAGGTTTGGAGTGGTCGATCTCCCAAAACTTTATCCTAGGACAGGTACCCCGTGAACAACTATTCCATTGGAAAACTATCCCTCAGAAACCGCCCCACGTCCTTCTGATAAACCGTTCCTTCGGAAATTATCTAGTGGAAATCAAGGTAAAATGTAAGAGAGTTTGAGGGTAGCTATTCGGGAATAATCGTCCTTGGAGGTAAAGCTGTTCTGGGTATTTGTCCGGGGCCGTCGTATTATTCATGATAACACTCCTGATTTGTCTGCTTTGCAATGAATCCTTGAGTAACGGTGTACATAATATGTTTGTTGATATATTGTTTGGTATCATTGGCTTGTGCTCCATAACATAACTTACATTAATGCAATGTTTAATATGCAATAATAACCTTTTCTTGTGCAAAGATACCGTAACCATTTTTCTTTCATCGCATTATCATTTCATGATTTTGTACAATTGTTTTTAAAAGTTATTGATGTGTAATTTTGTTTTAATCATCTGAATGAAAGGAATAAAATAAACACTTGATGAATGTACAATTAAATAAATGTTTCGAATAAAGAAGTTGTTCTTTTTGTAAAATATTTGGCTTATGATTTAAGAAATGAAAATATATCAATAATAAATGAATTCAGGAAAATGGAAAGGAGACAATGGTTATTTCCTATTACAATGATGATATCCTTTAATGTTAATAAACTCATTAACGAACATCTGAAAGAAGAAATCCATTCCATCGTCACAACATTATCATGATGTCTAGGAGAATTTCTTTTTTTGTTTTTTCTTTCTTATGCTTGTTACATGTATTTTCTCTAAGCGCCATGATCTGAGCACCGAAAGGTCGACTCGTGCGCTATGCAACTAGTCAGTATTAGTATTATTATAATCATGATAATCTGAAGCTATGTTCTGCAAGTAGCTGCCTAGAACCTCAAAACAAACACTTCAGAAAGGCGATGAGCACCGAATATTTAATGAGGTTCAAAGAAGCAGATGTTAGAAAGGCGCTGTCTCCAAGTCCAAGAGTGTACAACGCCAAGAAAGACTGTGATGTTTTTTGACCGGTGACCGGGTCAGACATAAAAAGGCATATCAAAGCTTGGAAGGCATCGTATACGGTCGCTGATATACATTGAGATACATCTTTAGATAATCGATCGTTTTGAGAAGTTTAAATTGCGGCTCTTTTAGCGGCATAAAACACAACTAGATGGAATTCGACTGCGCGCAGTCGAAAATGATGCCTCCGTCATAGAGCAATTTTACAAACCGAAACGGAAGAAATTTTTCAAATTCAAGTTCAATTGTAATCCATTAACATGTTCTCAGAATATCGTGATTACAAGCAATTTCTCATATACATATATGACCCTTTGATCTTTGACCTCATGACCCTAAAATCTACTCAGTTCATTGGCTCTGCAAGATTTCCTGAGTTAAATAGTAATCCATCTGTCAGTTCTAATGAGAATGCGTCCACAAGCTATTTTTGCATACATAATGAGCCCATGACCTTTGATCTTATGAACCATTCATTGGCTCTGCAAGATACATAAATGATCTAAGTTTGGCAGGAATCCATCAATCTGTTCTAATGATAATACGATCACAAGCTATTTTTGCATACATAATGAGCCGCATGACCTTGACCTTTACCTCATGACCCCAAAATCTAATCAGTTCATCAGCTCTGCAAGTAACATACATGACCTAAGTTTGGCAGGAATCCATCAATCGGTTTTTGAGATAAGGCGATCACGAGCTGTTTTTGCATACACAATGTGCGCTGTGACCTTTGACCTCGTGACCCCAAAATCTAATCAGTTCATTGGCTTTGCAAGATACATACATGACCAAAGTTTGGCAGGAATCCATCAATCGGTTCTTCAGATAACGCGATCACAAGCTGTTTTTGCATACATAATGAGCCCTGTGACCTTTGACCTTTGACCTCGTGACCCCAAAATCTAATCAGTTCATCAGCTCTGCAAGATACATACATGACCAAAGTTTGGCAGGAATCCATCAATCGGTTGTTCAGATAACGCGATCACAAGCTGTTTTTGCATACATAATGAGCCCTGTGACCTTTGACCTTTGACCTCGTGACCCAAAATGTAATCAGATTGTTTTCCTATAGTGATACACACTATCACTAAGTTTGAAGTTTAAATCTCCAGTGGTTCTTGAGATATCATGATAACAATCTCAATGTATGGAATCTCATAAGTTGACCTCTGTGACCCTTGACCTTTGACATACGTGCTCCAAAATCTAATCAGATCGTCTTCCTATGGTGATACATACTATCCTTAAGTTTGAAGTTTAAATCTCAAATGGTTCTTGAGATATCGCGCTAACAAACTCAATACAAGGAATTTCATAAGTTGACCTCTGTGACCTGTGACCTTTGACCTACGTACTCCAAAATCTAATCAGATCGTCTTCCTATGGTGATACATACTATCCTTAAGTTTGAAGTTTAAATCTCAAATGGTTCTTGAGATATCGCGCTAACAAACTCAATACAAGGAATTTCATAAGTTGACCTCTGTGACCTGTGACCTTTGACCTACGTACTCCAAAATCTAATCAGATCGTCTTCCTATGGTGATAAATACTATTCCCGAGTCTTAAGTTTAAATCTTAAATGGTTCTTGAGATATTGTAATAACGGTCAAACGGGACGGACGGACGGACGGACGTACGGACGGACGGACGTACGGACGGACAACCCGAAAACATGATGCCTCCGGCACCACCTTCGGTGGCGGAGGCATAAAAATATAAGGGAATAGTTTGCAGGCATAAATGGCAAACCTTCGTCAGGTATGAGAACAGAAACTGACAATGGAAATTCTTGGCTACGGGTGCTCAGAGGCAAGGGAAAATTCGTGGACTCCGACCCCCATCCTTTCATTTTGCATAATTTGTAATGATCAAGAAATGAAGCAAATGAAAGTAAATTTAAGTTGTAGAAGTAGTAGTAGTAGTAGTAAAAGTTATTCGTAATAATAGTAGTAGCAGCAGCAGCTGCAACTGTAACATTAGTAGTAGTGGTGGTATGTAATTCACAAGTTTAAGCATTTAAAAATAGTTTCCCACTTAATATATATTATTAAAACAGGACTGCACTACTTGTAACTACTTGCACTATCTATATAGCAAACAATGCCTTAGTGGTACCCGTTGGTCCCCCATGATCCCTTTTTCTTATATTAATTGAGAGCTTATTTGATACGATTACCACCAGTCAGCGACCACGTTGTGAGGTCGAATCCCTCCTGGCCAAACTAGTGCAGACAGGCTTTAAAAAGACAAATAAAACAAACCTACACCCTTTATTTGTGATCTAAGTTGCTTAATATTTTTTTTAACTCCTCTCATACCTTCGAAAGATGGATTTGAAGTATCGGCTTAATATGTCTTTAAATCACACTGTGTCCATGATGACTGTAACCAAAACTATACACGGACTTCCAAGGAAGTTGCAAACCCAAATCATCAGAAAGCTACTGAAAAGCAGAATTTTAGACAGTTATTTTCATATAATAATGAAAACCCTTAGATTAGAGGGTCATTTTAATTGACATCATCAATGAATTCAAATGCAACAACTTAGGCCAAAAAAAAAAAATTGTTTGGTTGTCCTCGATTGCTTTTCTGGAGTAGGGGCGGGCGGGCGGATTTTTTTTTTTTTTTTTTTTTTTTTTTTTTTTTTTTAATTCATTTTTTGTGTGTCTTTTTTTGATTTGTTTTCTTTTTTTTTCCCCCATTTTTAATTTTTTTTTTAAATAATTTTTTTTCCATAAAAAAAATAAAAATCCTTGGGATTGTCAAGCATTTAAACAAACAAAGTCTATAAAACACTTTAATATGGTAAAAGACTAGTTTAATGTACAATGAATATCAAGACCAACACAAAAAGTATTTTAGCTGTGAAATACAGCACCTTTTAAATCTCCATTGTACTACTTATAGCTACTTGCGCCCTCTATGTAGCAAACAATGCCTAATCGGTGACCATTGGTCCCCCATGATCCTCTTTATCTTATATTAACTGAGAGCTGATTTGATGAGATAACCACCTGTCCAGTGACCTTGCAGGGTGGTCTAAGCCCTCCTGTAAACTAGTACAGATGGGTTTTAAAATGAGTTTAAGAATGCTCAGAACCTGATTTGAATGAACGGCATTTTGACATAGAAAAATAAAAATGGCAAGTTTAATAAATGCCTAATTGCGTCCTGAAAAGACCAAACTGGCAACGAGACGCATTTTGATCCTTGCAAATGCATGAAATGGTAAGTTTGGCATTTAAGATTGCTCCCCCCCCCCCCCCCCCCAAAAAAAAAAAAAAAAAAAAAAAAAATTGAATAAAAAAAATTAATTAAGAAAACAAAAAAAAAAATAAATAAAAAAAAATACGAGCGGCCCGAAAATGACGGGCGGGCGGTCGAGGACAACCAAATGATTTTTTTTTTTTGGCCTTACATAAAATATTATGTATTTGAAAAGTAGTACATGTATGTAATAAACAGCAAGTACATGGTTTATAAATGGTTTCAAAAAATTAGAAATGTATTCTGCATAAGAATATGTACACATGTTGAAGAAATCGTATCGTAAAAGCACATTTGTGATATACATGTATTATATTCATTTGCATAAGAGTATGTATGCAGAAACAACGTGTATCCTTAAAAACAAAAAAATAAACAAACAAATAAACTAACATTGTGATGCTTAGAGACCATTTCATTGATATCTGATCAGATATTTTAGCATTTTTAGTATTAAAAATTGAAGGGACCCTGAAGTAAAGATTAAACCCTGTATTTGTATGGCAACTGGTAGAAATGAGGACTCACTAGTATAGTATTTGTATCTGAAAATGACATAGCTCCTAAATTAAAATTGAATAAAAAAATCTGGATATTTTTTTTCTCAATCACTCTGAGTCGCTGGCAATAACAAAAACTTTTTTTTTTAATGCAAAGCATGGCAAAATGTAACACCAGATACAGTTAGACTGTAACACAGCTACCCTTTTCATGAGGACTATAATCATCTTATACATGTACATAACATATAGTCCTTGCTCAAGTCATCTTTGATGAATTATGTATTATCATTTAAATCATGTCTTACTCAAAAAATGCAAAGTATGACCAATTTAAAACCATACACAGTTTAACTGTAACACAGATACCTTTTAAAGGTCTACAACAAATCTTGAATATATACAGTCATTGCTCAAGTAATCTTTGGTGAATTAGGTATGATCATTTAAATCATATCTGATGCTACAAGTCTGGAAATACATGTAAATTGAGGTTAGCCCTTAGAAAAAGAATAACAATGGCAAAAATGGTGCTGCATTTGAAAAACTAATTTATACTTACAGTCATTGAGCACTCAAGTCATCTTTGGTGAACTATGTATGATTAATTCAAACATATCCACAAAATGAATCTGGGCCCCCTCTTATATGAATCGCCCTCCAACATCCTACTGTTGGGTGACTCAACTCAAATTTCTCTTGATGAAAATTCTGAAAAGCAATAAAAACGCATGACCCTTTCTATGAATTAAAATTCTTCCTTTCAAAGGAGTTTAATTTCACGCATTGACCGGTTCGGTACTAGGAACTGACCGACTCGTTCTCAAGGCCTCATCACTACCTGTACCTTCCAATCCTGTGCTGGCTTCATTCACTGGGCCTCCCGTCTGTACCCCATCGGATGAGGCTGGATCTGAAACCACCACAGAGGGCCCTGTGTCCATTATTTCTGCTGCCGGAGATTTGTCCATGTTTATGGGCGTGGCCTCCTCTTGGGAATGCTCTGTTGCCATGGCATCATGTTTTGTATCCGTGGGGGTAGCTTCTGTGGAAGTCGGTGACGTTTGTCTTGGTGGGGAGGATGTAGGTGAGCGTTTGTCCGATACAATGGGGGTGGTTTCGTCTGATTCCTGGTTCTCCTTTGGAACCAGTCTGCATTCGGTTGCCATGGTGACTCGAAGCCGCTCCAACCTGGTAGAGTTGAATTTATTGTCGTAGAATGGAAGCCAGAAGAATAACTGAAATGTAAACAAAAAAACAATAAAAACTACTATCATCAAGGAGGTTAGCGTTGGCCAGTGTTTTTCAGTCCTTGCTTGACCAAAAGAAGAAAAAGCTTGAATCAAATTGGCTTCAGTCATGAATTATAAAATTTCTTTTAGGGGGGCCCAGGAAGGGTTGGGGGAAAACCCTGACATAATTACATGCAAACACTGCATATGTATTTTTGTATAAATAAAGATTAAATGAAATTGATTTTATTTTGAAATTCTACCAACGAGATTAGTCTTGTCATGGGACGGAATATAAATGACATGAACATCTTTTTTCATAAAGCATTCATAAAATGCAGTTAGAAAGATTAGTATCAAACAAAAAATTTAAGTAACATGTACAAATGAGGCATATAGGTAAAGGCTAGTATTTCATAAACTTTCAATTTTTTAGTTATTGATGACAGAATAAATTTATTTATAACCACCATCACATATACATGTATAATTTCATACATGGTTTGTATAGAAAGATACAGTATATGTAATGATTGTATTTATATGTATGATTGACATTTTTTTTAAGGGAAAAAAGAAAATATCTGATTTTGTTTTTAGTAGTACAGAGCAAATGGAAGTGGACCTTGCAAGATAGGTCACATAGTTACCAATTTGTGTTTAATTGATCACAAGTAGAAAAACAAAACATCACTTTCTTCTTTTCAATTGGATTTGCTCAAACTTTCATCGACCTTTTTCTCTAATTTTACTGCTTTTATTAAAACATACTTAATATGAGGGTGGATGTGTTGATGATACATGGTACAAATGGAAGAGAGTGGCAAGAATGAAATAGTAAGAAATATATGTATGGCATGGGTAAAGTACACTGCACACCAAACGATATGAATATTACATAACAAACTGTTTTTCCAAAGTATGATTGCAACTTCTTTTTTCTTTACACACACACACAAATTAAAAATCTTACTGGTTTTAAGGGCTTTCTAAATTTGAAATCTATTTTGATTTCTGCAATTCACAGCTACTGTCCATGGACTTCCGCAATCGTTTTAATCGCCTTGAATTTAGCCCAATATCTAGAAAGGGCATGCTAAATAGCAACTGTAAATAGAAAATAAAAGAAAATAAGACCAATATTACTTGAATGAGAAATAACTGTGTTCTTTTATTTTATAAACGGGCATTCATGGAAAAGAAGGGAGTGGGAAAGTGTCACTGACCAGTCTTAGATGCCACATGCTCTATGTAATGAAAGACAATGTGTGAAATAGATACAGGTAAGGGGAAGTCCAATTGACACAAAACACTCTCCACTTACTTTGTACCAAGAAAAAAAATACAAGTCTCAAATATGTCCCTGAAATGTATTAAGAGAATTATGCTTCAGAAAATATTTTGACTAAAATTATTTACCTGAATCAAAGATAGAGAACCCGCCCCTGATGATTTTATCAACTTAGTTCTATTATTCATCATTATCATTTTTTACTTTTACCAAAGGAAGGAAGTGTTATAAAGATTTATTAATGATTTACAAATTTATGTAAGAATCTTCAAAATATCTTTGTAATTTCCGATTTTTCCAAATTTCTACTAGCTTTTTTTTCTCTGTTTATCTTCATCACTTAATCAACTTCATATCAGGGTGGATTTTTTCTTTTTAGTTCTAGCTCTAGAATGAATTTGAAATCAAAGAGGAGTGACATGGGTAGGAGGATAGAATGATTGTGAAGTGCAGGCTGTTGTCATATATATTAAAGAGATTATAAAAGAAAATGAACAAAGGGTGGGTAGTGGACTTTTAAACTGACCAAAAAATTAGAATTCATGCATACAAACAAATTGCAAAGTTAATTGAACACTTACATACAAACTTAATTAATTTAGTAGGGCCATGTGAATTAGTAAACATACAATGTGTACAGAATGGGTGGATTTTTTCAAACAAGAACTGGCTAATTTGAAAATGAAAGAGTTGCAAAATGTTAATTTTATAAAGAGGTAAATGGAAAAGAATTTAGAATGTCATTCAAAGTGATCTGATGTTTATTAAATCTGACATTTCCATTCTTAAGGCAGCAAATATGCATTTAATGTGAAAATATGCTCAAATGTGAATTCCATAAAAAATAGTGTTTATATGATGAAATTAATGACAAAAGTGCTATAATGAATGGTTACTATGTTTTCCACTTTCAAATCATTTGTTTTTATAATACTAATAGTGTAAAGTGTAATCTTTCTCATGTTATGTTGCTCCTATGATGTTCTTCCTCATGGGAAACACAGATAAAAGTAGGTCATGAAATATTTTCAAATTTGATTTGCAATCACCAATCTTTTATGTAGTCTGCCTTAATGGTGTATCTATTTCTCTTTTTTCAAAGTTTCTCCCATCTTTTGTAATTTCTAACAGGCATGTTTTGTCTAGTTAAGGCTTATCTTGAATTCTGAAGAAAAAAAACGGAATTGCGTTTTTCGTAAAAATTGACCTTTGCTCTAGAAGAATGTAAATACATGTAAATTTACAAAAAGAACATGTTTAAGATCATATAATCATATGCGATCCACATTTTATTAACATTAATCGGGACAACCTCACCTTTCTTGGCTCATCACTCTACTATAGTACATTTTTATCAATATCATTTGATACATATTATATCAGGGTTCTTGTTAATAGCCGGCAACCGGCTATTTTTTCCGGCTGTAACGGCAATCGTAGCCGGCTGTCGGCACCATTAAAAAAAAAATTTTAAAAAATCGTAGCCGACAGAGACTGCCTCTGTCGTCCTAGGTCTGGATGAGGATCTTCTTAGCCAGTCCTCAGATTCAGAAATGGAATGATCATTCACTATGTAATTATTGCAAAAAGTTTCAGCCTCAGGTACATGAATATTAAACATGTGTCACATTACATTTCAATATGCAAGAAAAGTTTAATACATTCTGATTGAATTGACAAGATTTTTCCTTCTAAGGTCTCTAGAATCTGAATGGGAGATCTTGAAATGCTAGGGGCTTGCCTTCAGGGGAGACTCCCCTCCAGACTGAGGCACTGCACCTGGACCCTGCTGGGGGCGTAACACCCCCAGACCCCTGTGACAGCTGTCACATACCTGCAAACCATTTACCAATCCAATTTTGTCATATTTTTTTTATGTGTGTTCCAATTTTTTTAATTTTTTATCGCAAACGATTTTCTTCACTGACAAGGTCCTGTAAACGTCAGTTAACTGTTTTTGCCCAGGCCTACCTTGTATCATTATCATGTAATTCAAAATTGTAGATTCATCACAAATATGATTGATTTATCAGAAACAATAATGGAGCATTTTCATTTCATATTGTATATCATATGAAAAGTAAGTTATTCAGCCAAAATATTCATAATCTTCATCATTAAACTATGGCTCATACAGTGTGGTCATATCTTCAAAAATAAGGCTAAGATAGCACCAGAGAGCATCTAAAACCCTAAAGCTTGGACCCCGGCCGCAAGGGACTTCGCGCTTCGCGCTCGTGATGTGCGCTTCGCGCACATGGCGATGTGCGCTACGCGCACAGAGATTTTTCTTTTGCAATTTTAGTAGCCTCCTGTAAATCATAAATAGCCTGCTATCAGAAAAATTAACAAGAACCCTGTATATGTATCAATGATATTGATAAAAATGTACTTGTAGTCTTGACCATGTTATATTTGCTTAGTTCTGTGAAAACATGATCTTCCAGCATAATTATTCAGAGCCCGAAAGATTACTTTTTACCTTTTTGGACAAGAAACATTTAAAAAATCTTCAAGGTATGACGACTAATGTGGAACTATTGTAGATGAACTACAATATAATACTTACCACATTGAATAGAAAGCAAAGTGGGAACCAAGTTGGTAGAAAACCACTGGAGAATGAGAAGCACTGAAAAGAGGGGAAAGAAAGTAAAGGGTTTATTATAGGTTTTATGAAAAGTCTTCAGTTAAATTTTGATATCATATTACAGGGTTTAATATAAATAGTGGCCATTTTACAATTTTGTAGCAATGTTACCTATTACAAGACAATACAGTACAAGCCTTTGGGAATCTCCAATGAAATCAAGCCCACATTCTTATTGACTCTATGCAGGTATATGTATATCTTTTTTATGGTCATGAAAGGGTTAACACTTTAGTTGCTTTCCTTGTTTCTCTTCACGGTCACTCATTTGCCAGATGTGCATTTTTTACAAAACAATAGGTATTATACAACTCACTCCCAGATCCTAATCAAATGATTGGTCATGCGCGGTCACGTGTGATTCATTTACTGAGCCTATTGCACTCGTTTTCATGAAAAGGAGTGCAATATTTTCCAGTACTATTGAACTCTTTTTCAGAGCGCAGTAGTGCGTGTAGAGGTTAGAGCGCTTAATACTGCGTGAGCATGAGCCTATTCTTGCGCAGCACTATGCGTAAATGGGTATAGAGGTAATTAGTGCGCTTGCTATATCTATAGCTATGTGTGCGCACTAAATTAAGCCTTATTAAACTTGAGATTTATTTGTCAGCCATATACTGTCACGAAACAATCTTGAATGGATTCTTTTTACATCAAATAACAAGGATCTAGGAGTTTCGTTGTATAAAACAAATGATGCATGTTTTCATTCGTTCATTATACGATCTATCCTCCTTGGTTGATGCTGTGTATATCTATCGCACTCAGCCTAAAGGCTTCATGCAATAGATACCCACAGCCTCAACTCGAGTGTGGATAGAACGTATAATGAACTCATGCGCATGCATCATTTGTATACTATTATAACTGAAGAAAGGTTTGCTTTGTGCAACACAATGGCATTGCAAAATTACCCATTTCTTGTCTTGATTAGCTCCATGACAATCGCTTTCAACATTGGTATAGATTAATCTTGCACTGAAAAAAGTTACACAATCTTGAAGTCTTTGGTATATCTATCCCATGGTAGATACAATGTGGCACAGAGAGATTACCGTTTTGGCATTGTATAGGATTAATACCTTTGCTTCTACCCCTCCGTTTGCACCATCCCTGAATTCAATCTCAACAACGTCCAGCCACTCCGCCCAAGTCCAGTTGTAGATCTGGACCTTGTGTTTCTCTCGGTCAACCTGTGACACACAGTGGAACAAAGAGAACAAGAGGTAAGTGATTAAAGATATGAAGTGCTACTATTTTGCAAGCAAACTGAAGAAAAAAAAGCAGACAAAGTTACTACTATAAAAGAGCAATTCTTCGCAACCATTTCAGAATACATCATTCCTTATAATGCAGAAATATGTTTTTTTAATAATATTCAATGTAGACTTTATTTCACGAATCATATACCTCAAATCTATATTCTGCATTGTTGCAATCAGTCTTTTTTCTTTGCATTGTTTAAGAAATATAAACAATGAAAAAATCAGTTAAATTGTGGTGTGAAAATGTCAAATAGAAAGAAAACAAGTGAACTCATGGAAATGTTAGGTCTGGAAGAAGAAAAGTGGATTGAGATGGATGGATCGGGTGTAAGAAGGGAAGATGGTGAACCTGTGTAAAGAGCATGGGAACTGGAAGTGGATGGCATCCAAGTATACAGTTAAAAGAAGACTCAAGATTTCATGGAAAGATGTGGTGACGATCATGAAAGAAAGCAGTCAGAGTGGTCTAAATGAGAAAGTTGCTTGAGACAAAAAGAAGTGGAGTGAGGGATTTCTTCTTCAAATTGGCTACAATTACATTTTGTACATTGCTACTTTATTTTACTAACATGGAATGTCTCTGCAAATAATTTACTAGGATAGGAACAATGCAACAGAGGTGAAAATTGCATATTTGTACTCAAAAATAGCGATTTTGAATCCCTCAACATGATGACCATGTAGAATTTAAAGCTTGTTTCCCATTTTTGAAGAAACAAAATTCCTCGCAATAATGCAAGAAGGTTCAAGACAAAACTGGATGCAGAGTGTGCATAAAATAAATCATTGCTCTCTCTATCTGAATGCAACTGATTTCAAGAACTCAGTATCAAATGCATCAAAGCACAAAATGAGAACTACACTTTTTACTCCCATCTCCCTTGCTTTCGAAAGGGCACACAATACCTGCTTCACTGCGTATGTAGTCTTTGGATCAGACTCTGCCACTCTATCCACGGCCTGGATTAATTCATCTACTAACTGATCTGCTGTCCCACTCAGAGATACCCATCTGAAAATATGAAGAAAAACAATGAAGAAAAAATATGAAAATGAATTAAAACTAGACATATAATACTTGTTTGGAACAAGTATAGGTGGGCTGGTCAATTAAAATTTGAGACAAAATAGAGGAAAATAAGCGACATACTGCTTACAAATTCTTAAAAAACAATATCATGTAGATTCATGACGTGAACGTAATTCACCTTCTATAGGGATCAGGCAAATTATGAAGGCCTTTTGACATGAGGCCTTTAATCGAGATTTTCACCATGATGACGCATCAAAATGAAAAATGGTTATTATAAAGCTTGTAGAGAATTGTCTTAGCTACAACATATCGAAATTTTGAAGAAAATTGATCAATATTTACAGAGATACAATCAATTTTCCATAAATATGCTGACGTCATAATATGCAAATTCGTATTTTGAGTTCCAAGGCCATTGTGATGATGTCACGATACACTTAATGGCCAAATGAGACATGGAATCATATTTCCGACTCATACTCTATCTAAATATGAAAAAAAATTGAGGATCCCGGTGCATTCCAAAGAGCTATAACGGATTTTGTATAGGCATGTTTTTGCCCATATATGCTATGTATTAAAAGAGCTCGCGCGCACTGACATTTATCTTGAATTTACGCTCATCTTGTTAATAATGGTCATAAAGAGATAAACATGGTATCAAATTCCTTGAAAAAATATGAGAAATATCATGAAAGAAAAAAAAATGGCGATTCTATGTTTTGTAATGGTGTTACGCGCGAAAACGCGCGTGCATGCTCGTACGCGCGATTTTTTTATAAAATGCTTAAAATGACCTGAAACGTATGCAAAATAAATTTGAGACGATTTTGAGCATTTAAAAATTTTGCGCGCGCACTGACGCGTTTTTTGACCTGAAATTGACTGGACTGATATTGACCTTGATCATAATAAATATGAATGAGAAATACCTTTTGGTTAGGAAGATATGATCATGAGTTTATTTTCAGAAAATTTCACAAAATGGCGTCTAGATGACGTCATCAGTCAAGGTCAAGGTTGAAAACCTTGCTGTGCTTTGTCCATATGCCTGTTCATATGTGTGCCAAATTTCAAGACATTTGGTTTAGCCTTTTTTAAGTTATCTTGCCCACAAAAAAGTGGTTCAAAATAAGAAAAATAAAGAAAGACGATTTTAACAAAAATATAAGGTGGTCTGTATTATATACAGCCCACCTGATAAAAGCGTTCTTAATCTTCAGTAGGGGGGGGGGGGGCGCTGGTCCAAGAATAAGGACCATCCGCATAAACAAGGCTTTCCTCGTTAATGTGGACAAATCGCGTCCTAAAAAATAAAAATCCTTATTAACAATCCGCGCAGAATCTGCGATGATGCTACATGATGCATAAATGATGCAGCACATTTTTTAGGACCCGATTTGTCCGCGTTTAAGAGGATATTCTTGTTTATGCGGACGGTCCTCATTCTCGTCCAGCGTCCCTACTGATCTTGATAAAGAAAATCAGAAAAGGAGAATCAAAATGGAACATTACATGGTGAAAATTTACTTGCTGAATTGTTCATTTCAGATAGGTATAGACCTATCCATAATTCTTTTTAACACTAAAGTCTAAACAATTTTACAATGATGACGGCATGCAACCGGCGCACGTCCCTGCACTCCTGCAGCTTGCAGCTGCATGAAAGTGCCCGAATTTAGTAATTACAAATATTTCATAAAACTACTTCTTTGCATGTTACCTGATTTATTGGATAGAGAAATTGCAAAGTGTAATTAATCTAAATTAGTCAAGATTCGATCACCGACCTCTCTCAAACGCTGATTGCGATGCACTTCGGCGTCGGCAAGCTACCGACTAACCGTTGCCGAACATCACAATCGCCACACATTTATACTGCAAAGACTAGTGCAACACAAACAAACGGATAATTGTGAATCGAAATCTACTTACTGTTCTCTGTGGCTGTGAAGTCTGTTAAGACCTGGAATCCATACAGCAGGTCGGAGGAATGCTTGGATCGGGCTTTGAATCGTACTAAAAAAACACGGCATTTTGTTTAGCTTTCCCTAGCTCCGTTCTGATATTTGATAGATCGGCGACTATAAAAACTGTTGAACTCTCGTCTCGATCGTCGATAAAGATCTTCTATACGACTTTCATCACATGACACAAAATGAATCAGGTGACCGCGCCGATTCGGACAATGCAAATACATAATACACTTTCCCACAAATGTTGGGATCACTTACATATATTTTAATTTTCTTTCTTTATCTTTGGTGCGATAGGCTCTCCCAACCACTCCCCCTCAATCTCTTCTTTTACTATGATGATATCCCCCTTCTCTCTCGATCTCTCGCTCTGCATGCCCTCCCCCGGATTGGCGCTCCCGCCCCCCCCCCCCCCCACCATATTAAAATAAAAATGTTCATAACTGTTACATTTTTTATATTCTGCTGCCTCATACAAAAGGAGATTAAATTTCAAGATTTCAAACAGATTTTTCATAGCAATACTACAAATCTATACAATTCATACTTTGATATACCAATTAATCGTTGCGGTTATAATCAATGCCTGCACAGGGATCAATGCCAAAGTTCAAACGTTTTTGTTGGGGGGGGGGATCGATGCAAGAGGAATGCACTGCCTCTGAAGTCCTCTCATCTTCTCATAGCATATAGTACCCACATTAAGTAAGCCTACAGTGAATTTTCATCTTTACCCATCCATTCTCTTTTCGATCTCCATTTTCTCCGTCTTTGTCTCATAACCCCCCCCCCCCCCCCCCCCCCCCCTCTAGCAAAGCCAGATTTCTGACTTTCTGAGTTAAAGAATTTGCACAAGGATGACACTGCCTTTAAAGTCCTCTCATATTCTGACAATGCCCACACTTATTTCCACCTCTCTCTCTAGCTCTCTCTAGCTCTCTCTATCTCTCTCTCTCTTCCTCCCTCTTATTCTTTTTCGCTTCAATTGCTCTCTTCTTTCATTCCTACCAGTTTTCTTTTATATCAAAGTAGAAATAGACTCCCAATGAACAAAAGCAGAATGAAATAGATCGTCATTCGAAGTGAACAAATCTGATACATACAAGTTTTGAATTGACATTCATGATTTATTTATCTGATTTCTCTTAACCAGCTTATGCTGCTTTAAAGTTATAATAACTTTGATATTAGTTTGGAGTTTATGCATTTACCCTCTTCTTCATTTCTACGGGATATTGGTGCGTGAGCCGGAAATAGAGAGCATAAAAATGTCTGAGAAGTGGTATTTCAATTTCAATCCAAAGTAAGAGTACTGGTATGTAGTGAAGAAGAGCTACAGAAGAGGGTTGTTTAAAAAGAGAGAAAAAAAATTAAAGATATTTCTACAAAACATAACGTCCATTTCTACCATAACGATAAAATATGGTAATGCCAATAAAGAAAATAAAGACTTATTAGTGTTACTGTCATTATCATGGACCACTATTGAAAAAGCAATTTCTTTAAAAATCAGATTGCAGTGGTATCATATAGTGCACGGTGGGCTTTATAATAACCGACATCTTTGATGAAATAAAGACCTGCACAAATTATCTCTCCAAAGCATTCACTGATCATCAAAATATTTAAATCTCACTTTCAATATTCATACAGTTTTTACTCTATGTAAAATGAGAACACTTTTTCTCAGAAGCGATATTTGATAGGAGAATACTGTGCATATTGTCCAAGGGTGTGTGGATCTGTGGCACACAATGTATAAAGATAACATAATTTAATAGCTCATTGTTTAATAAATGGCAAGCTTAAAAAATTTCTTTTGTCAGGGGGGGGGGGGTGATGATGGTGGAGCGCATGATTTCAAAAGCCATGATGTAAATGTATCACTTTTCATATGAATTTGATAGGAAAGTGCGATGGCTCATTGGTAGAGCAGAGGTCTTGTTATCAGGAGGTCCTAGATTTGAAACCATGTCCATGCCTAAGTGCCCTTTTGTAAGGCTTTAAACCTCATTACAAAGTCCCTCAGAGAAGACTTACCTACAAGCACATTCAATCTTTCTCAGTGCTCAGGTAAAACAAACAAACTAATAACCATCCATTTTTGTACATTATCACATGATACACATCCAAGTGTAAACTCTTTTTGGTTTTTGCGTTCTGTGCGGTGATTTTACTTTGGAACCATCACCTCAGTAAAAATAAAATTGTAATGATATTGTGTGCTCACACAATTAGGGAGTAAATTTGTACACTAAAGACCTGTTTAGATATTAAGTGATAAACAATGGCATTTTTTAAATAAAAATGTGTACATGAAAAATATACGCAACTAAGGTCCTAACCCTGTTTAATAAGCTCTGTGTTATAAAACACAGAAAAGTGAAGCATATTACACTTGTATCATCATAAAAAAGAGCGCCATGGTTTAATGCATCATGTCTGAACCATGCTAATATCCTTTAACATCTTTGGAACAATCTTCAAGAATACACCTGCTAGCTACACCTGACGTTTGCTCAGCATTGTGAGTTTGGTGTCTGTAAATTGGTGTTTGGCTGGAATGCTCCAAAAGGAGTGAAGAATGTGCATTTATTGTAACCGGGCAAGCCTGAATCCATTAAATGGATTAATAATATGTCTGTAATTTGCTTAGAGATATTTTCAATGTACTAAGCACCGTATAAACCCAGAATATTATCAGTATTCCAGGGCATTACGTTTAAACAGCATTACAAAACGGCATTAAAAAAAGCCACATTGTTTCATGATTCATGTGAACAAGCCTTTAGGATAAACTTAATTTGCCTGTCGCTATGTAGATGATCCATCATCATTGCTGTTGGCTGCACTCTTTTTATTGAGGTTCCTCTCGAAAAGTAGGATCAGTTCACAGTGGCTGGTATGTGGGAACAGATCGACCGGGATCGCCTTGACTAATGTAAACGGAACCCCTTTCTGCTTCTTCGACATTGATCTGCACAAACTGGAATTGGCAAAAAGAATGAAGATAATAGAATTAGACAGTATAAAAAAAGTGCATAAAAGAGAGGTGAGTTAAAGAAGAGACTAAAAGGGAGAGATAAGTCAGTAAACAGTATATCAAGACATAAAGAATAACAACAAAAACAAATTTCTTTGTATGTGTCTACATGTATATATCTTTTTTAATAGTACAGATATATCAAAATGTTGAAAAGCTTTTAAAACACCTTATGTAATATCTGATCTGCTTTGTTTTATGAAAACTGTTATCTTTGTTATATATTTTATCAGAGAAACACACTAAATATATTAGCAGAGAAGCAGAAGTAATCAAGCAAAACACTATGATACAACAAAATTAAATAATCCATGAGAAAAATGGAAAATACAAATGTCCTTCCAAGTTAAAAAAGACATGACCTTTTCAGCAAATAAACTGTAATCCTCCCCCAAAAAATTGATAAGCTTTGATTTCTCTATTCTCACTTACTTATAATAAATACATTCCTCTTTTTTTTACAAATATTGGCCAAGAAATTCTTGTAAGATTGATTTTTTTTAAATCCGTGATGCTGTAGTTAAACAGCAGTAGTAGAAATACAGTGAAACCTGCATATACAGACTACCCAAGGGAGACAATATAAGCAGTCTTTACGGGCAGGTGGTCTTTATGTACAAGTTCTTTCAATACATGTGTCAATTGAAATCACTATTCAAAGGTGAAAAAGCGCCTTTACACACAGGCAGACTTCTAATACAAGTGGTCCCTGAAGCAGGTTTGACTGTACCAGTAAACTTACTTCAAGAAGTTGTTGGATGCTTGCTTTGCATCACACGATACGTAAATAAGACGATTTAACTTTGGACACCTTCTCATTGCCTGGACAACCCGTTGATCTATAAAGTAAAAATAACAACATCAGGATGAGATTGAGGATAACTACCTGGAATTTATATAATGGTTTTCATTCTTTGTAATTGGTGTATCAACTTGTCTAGCCACAGATGCTTTTACTGATACATCCTATTTCATTTTCCAACAACTTGTTTTTATATGTTATTACTTTGTTTCACATATTAAGTGGATTTTTATATGTACATTGTAAATGTTTATAACTTGTTTTTTGTTTTTACTGAATTTGAAATAAAATGGATCAATCAATCAATCAATCAATAACACATGATTGAAAATAATGACTGGTTGTCATATTCAGATTTCCCATTTTCATTTTATTTCATTTTTGAATACTATCACGTTGTGATTATCTACACATCGTAATGATCAGTTAATTACAAAGTTAGAGCAATGGTCTCGTAACCAGAAGGTCCCGGATTCGAAACTAAGTTGATGCCCTAGTGCCCTTTGATAAGGCATTGATCCTCATTACTGAGTCCCTCAGTTGGTTCCATGGTTGCTTACTTACAAACTTGCACAAGCTTTCTTAAAATTAAAAAAAAAATGATCATTACAAAAAGAATCATTAAAAAATCTCAACAAACAGCCTCTTATATTTGTCAACGATAAATACCTATGGATTTTGTGTTTACTTTGTTAGGAAGATTTCAGCTGAATTTTGGCTAGACCTCACAATAAACAATAATACTAATGTGCTACATAATCAATCTCACTAGTTACTTCCTGCAGTTTCTTCCACAATGCAGTCGCATGACTAGAATTCAACTTTATCCGTGTTGTGGATCATATTTTGCCCTATATTAAAGTGAAAATGTTAAAGACACTCACGTAATCCAGCCCTGGGTGGGTCCACGATTCCCACCACATCTAGACAGCTATGAAGCCTGTTGGTGATACCTGGGAGTAGGTCCTCTGCCTTGCCACAGTGGAATGTTACATTATCTACACCTACAAAGTTACAAGAGAGACATGCCACAAAGGGACTGTTACAGTTTTGAACCTGTAGGTCTTACAATTGACTAAAGGTCTTCCAACTTACTAAGCAACAAATACTAAGTTACAAACTAAGGTACAAACTAGAATTTATTTGCAACCTTTTGTATAAATTTTCAAGACATAATGACACACGTTCCCAAAGTCCCCAAATTTCCCCAAAAGTTCCCAAATTTTTTTTTTTTTTCATCTGTGATACCAGAAGTAATACAGGACTCTATGCTAACAATTGAGTCCAGTAAACCTAAACCCTACATATTTTAATAAAGACCCCAATGTTGCAATCTTACACTTGATTAATCTGAACACCGAAAGAAACCTTTGTCTCAATTGATTTTAGTTTTTATGTTGTGTGCTCTATACAAGAACAAAGACACAGCGAATCAGACACATTCTAGATATAATAGAGGACAGCATTATATCTGATTATAAGACAGGTTCTACAAACTAAGCAATCCGATTGGTCAATTGACATCACGTGGGCGTGCATTAGTTCTTCCCATCGTGCAAACATCTCACATCAAAAATTGATAACACATGCTCGATACCTGCCCATATCTCTTTTGCATAATTCAGCCAAATTTAATTTGTGCATAAATCTTGGCTTGAAATCTTACGTTAAAAAATTCTAGGCCTAGATCTAGATTTAATATCTTTCCATACTCTAGATCTAGGGTATATTGTAAGAACCTATTGCCGACCCATCTTATAAAACAAATAATGCACTGTTTCGCTCGTGTGTTAGGGCAGTTCCAGTGCACTCAGGTGAGTCAGTGCGATATCGATAACGCACTTGCCCTGCGGACGCGTGCATTATCACTATGGGCACTGACTAAACTTTGGGCACTGGCGGCGCCATAACACACTCGCAACAGTGCATTATTTGTATTATATTATTTATATTGTACCACGTACCATTTATTGCAGCATTCTCCTTAGCATCTTCAATGGCCTGTTCATTCATTTCTACCCCAATCACCTTCTCTACTCTCTGGGGAAAAGGGACGGAAAGAAAGAATAGAAAATGCTTTTTTTTCTTTTTTTTTTAATTCAAATTCAAGGTAACATTTATTTTCTTCCATTTATTTTTTCCATATCAACAAAATACTTAAGTAATAAATATATACATACATAATGACATAAGCAATTTAACATTGCATAATAACAGTTTTACCACAAGAAAGATGGTGTACTTTCCAAAAGCATAAGGCTTGTGTTGAATACACCTTAAAATACACTATAAATATATAACAAAGAAAGGAAAAGAAAAGAAAGATAAAAGGAAGTTGAAAGAGTAAAGATGTTGAAAAGGTACTGCAACATATTACATGATAGATATCTGAGCTATACATACATACTTTGCAAATGAGAATTATTCTTAAATGTCAAAATGATGCTGTCTTTAATATCCTTTTTTTCTCCTTTCCTTTAATGTCAGGTTTGTTCTGTTTGTTATAATTTCATACATAATTTTAGGACTAATTTAATATAAAGTAACCACACCAGCCCATCTGAATAAAACATTACAAAGGCTACACATTTAGAACAAAACTAGGATTATCAAAACCAAACAAACTCAGGTAAACAATTACCAAATAATCAAGGAAGTAACAGAGGGAGGCTGACAAATTCATAAATGCATCATCACAGACTCTTTAGAAATAAAGAAAAACATATTTATCTTTAATTTTAGATATATTCAATTTTGTTTAGAAGTATATGTCTATACAATACCTTAGCTAGAGAAATTCCAATTGTTCCTGTACCACAGCAGATATCAAGAAGTGTTGTAATTTTAGTGACTTTAGCCCAGTCACCTATTGTTGTGTACAGTAGTTCAGCTGCTGGTGTGTTTACTGTGTCACAAAATAAACCAAATGATATAATAATAATAATAATAATCCTGCTTTCATATAGCGCCAAATACATTGATACAACAATGTGTCTAAGCGCTTTACAGGTATATTATTACCCCGGTCATCGGATTCAGGCTTACAATGTAAGCACATTCTCCACTCCCTGGGGAGTATTCTGACCAGTCGCCTTTTTACAAGCGCACACTTGCTCATCCAACCATATTTACGTTCGCATCCTACCAGGTACCCATTTAACACCTGGGTGGAGAGTGGCAAATGTAGATATAACGTCTTGCCAAAGGAATAGTGCTGCGGCAGGACTCGAACCCTGTACCTTGTGATCTGCAGTCGGGTGACTTATCCACTACACCACGACACCTCTACAACTAGAATGACTAGTATACATTTCAAAATGGCTTTTAAAAAAAAAAAAAAATACACATCATATTTACAAATCTAAATTCCATCATAATATATTGAACATCATTCTCATCAATCTATAAAAGGCAAATCCACTGAAAGATCCAGGATTGTTAGGAGGGGGAAGGGGGGAAGAATTCTCTAAAAGAACATAATTAAAGGTAACCCTACTGGCCAGACATGAATTGTTTTTTTCTCTCTCTCTCTTCATCTTCCCTCTCCCCAATTCCCTTTTTCTTCTCAAAGGCAAGTGGGGTTGTCAGTTTGACACCCCCCCCCCCCCCCCCCACCTGCCTATAGTTTAGGAATTGCACATTGTGTTCATCTCACCTTGAAAGAAAGCCTCAGGCGAGATTCTGAACTTCAGTTGCAGTAGTTCCTCAGTGATATACCGTTCTCCATAGATATGATCAAACTTGATGGCATTCTTGTCACCTTGCCTGTGCGATGCAATACACAAATAAAATCAAAATCATCAGGAAAGAAATTTCTCAACCCCCCCAAAAAATTGACTGATTACAGTTAAAATGTATGAAATTATCCTTAAAATAAAATCTTTACCTTGCAATATGATAATAGTCGAGGACTATGAGGAAAATAAAGGATAACATAAAACGGAGCCCAAATTGGATGCAAAGAAGTAAAGTCGGACTTGGGTATCTTGCGGGCCATACTCTATGCGAGCGCATACAAATGTATTGACTGGTCTACTTACAAGTCCCTCTTATGTAAATTGAGAGTGTACATAACTTTGCAATATCTTTTTACAGAAGTAATATTTGAAGCTCATATTTTGCGTTTTAGTATAGTGACATGGAACCCCTAACAAACAGAGCAAACTGTTTACAGGTGATAGGTGCAATTTGATCATGTGACATCGGTGCTGACCTAAGTAATCCAATCTCTCATAAACTCTCATCTATTTTGTAGATTGTGAATGCAATAGTTTGGTTTCACTTACCATTGAACATGAACAAAGAGAGATGTCACACCACAAGACTTTCCTTCCCCTTCTCCAAAGTACTCGGCAAGCTTTTGCTTTTCTTTCTCGACATCCTCCTTCAAGAAAAAAAGTTTGTGAAATTAGTACTGAAAATCAATAATTTGTTCTAAAACATGGCACAATTACTGAATTACCTCAACAAACCTCAGCAATGGGTCAGATATTGGACTGCTTCATAAACTACAGATACATAGATGAGTACAGAAACTGTAACTTTTAAAATTATCTTTTTATCAAACCTTATTGAATTAATAGCTAAACATTTTCCTTTTGAAATACATAAATTGTAATGGAAGAGATTTCTTCTTTCTGACAGAAGAATAAACAAATCCTATTTTTTACTGTTTATATGTTGATTTATCAAAACTATAGATTTATAAAAACTATAGATTTATCAAAATAGCAACCCCTAAACCAAGACAATACTAGGTCCAAAGTTTAATTTTCCATTCTAAATTCTGTAACTTTTTACCTTGGATAGAGACTGGCGATGAAAGGTCACCATGGCCATAATCCCTGACCCTTGGGTCGTTCTGACCGTCAGCATCTTCCAGTGACCTCCGTGGGTCATGGGGTCATACGCAGGGAGACTGGACTGTCTAATGTAGGTCTGGAAGGACTGGACGACAGCCTTGGAATTTTCTGGTACGTTGAGGCAGGCGGCTGGATTCACTACCGATATCTGACCACCTGGAAAAAAGAAAAAACAAAATAAGAGATAGGAAAAATAGCAATTAAGAAATGAAAGATCAATGATGATAAACTATTTTGATTTGACACAGAAATAATGAAATGTGACTGCTTAGGTAGCTAAGAGAAATATAGGGGCACAAAAAGATGAGTCTGGAATGCATAAGGACCAACAGTGAATAAAAAGTTGTAGGATGGCTTTAATACCAAAATGACATTTTTTCGGTTATATGAAGTCTAATCAAGGTACAGTCAAACCTGCTGTAGGGACCACCTGTATAGAAAGATCACCTGTCTACAGAGACCACATTTTTTGTTTCCCTTGAAAACAGTTTTTCATTGAAACACATACTAAAGGAACCTGTACAAAAAGACCACTATTCTTGTCTACCTTGGATGGTCACCATAGACAGGTTCACTGTAGTAGAGATATTTACCAGTCCTGTGCCCTATGAATATGGTACCATCACAAAACCAGTATCATTTTCAACAATGATTTTTAGCATTCCAGACAAGTCTTTCTGTGACACTATTTTGTGCTATCATACACATATCCCCGCACATAAACTGGAGGTGCACATTAACTAAGAACAATATTTGGTGATCCAAACATATTCTGGGTTTTAGGTGAGGTTTAGGGTAAAGGTAAGATATAGTGCCGGGGTCTGGGATTCATCTGGTGTACAAATTGGCCATGGAGAATTTCTCACTGCAGCATGAGATCTTAAATCTTATATTCATCCTACTGTTCTCATGTCGAAAAAGATCTCTGATTTTTCAAAAGACTATTTCAATATAAATCTGAATCTGCATTTGGAAAGATCGTAACCAATGTACTACAAAACAACATTATTTGAGTTTCATTTTATGAAGAGGTGTTGTTTAAGAGTGAAATATAACTTACCTCTGTATAAACCAAGACGGAATCCAACAGTCTTTTCTGCAGAGATATATGAAATAACAGAAAATTTAGGATAAGTATGACAGCTTAGGCATTATCATTAATATCTGTGACTATCACATATGTAATATATCTCTTTCATGTCGGTGAAAACATTGAGCAAATTTTGGGCTATATTATTAAATTTTATTTTTATGCATCTTATATGTATATCACTACTTTCTATGAAAAGATGATTACTGGTATTGACGTACCTGTCTTGAATCTTAATACGATTTGACCGTTGTACATTTCTCATTTTTATTCAACTATTTTTTGTATTATCTCTTAAAGGTAATACAAAGTTTTGGTAAATTTTGAAAATTGGCTGGATAGTGATTCTTTACAATTTGTATATATTTGGATGCCCCTGTGGATGTATTATAAGCACCATAAAATTTAGCCCCTAAAACACTTCTGCTTTCGAGAAAATTTGAATTAAAAAATTTACCGGTGCTCCCGGTAAAATTGGATAAATTTCAAATAGCGCCTACGGCCAAACAATGGTAGCTGCAACCATGAAAATCTCAGAATATATAGTTGTGGATTATAATTTCCAAATGGGAATAGCCAATCGGTCGATTCTAGTCAAGAAACATTATTTTATAGCTAAATTGATATCTTGACCTTGAGAGGGAGCTATACAACATGAACAGCTTATTATTTACAATTTCATCACTTTAGACTCGATTTCAACAGCGAAAACGGTTACTGAATATTGTAGGATCACATATGCTTCCAATATGTTAATTTGAACCAAATTCATGACCCCATACCGAAACTTTGTATTACCTTTAAGTCAAACTTCAATACTATGACAAATTTGTTTATAATATTATCTCATTTTCAAAATGGCATGTCTTTACTGATGTTATGAAATGGATTTGCTCCCTCCCCACTCCCCCCCCCCCTCCCCCTCCCCCCCCCCCCCCAAAAAAAAAAAAATTATCATTGAAGTTTCTGCTAATTGAATTTGACTTAGAGTATTAACATAATTACCTTCTCCTTCAGGATTCTTTCCTATTGAAAATTCACACTTGTTCCGATAACCTGTCACTATAGGCTGGAAAATACAACCATTCAAAAGGAAAGTTGGAAACAAGGAAAAATGATTTGAAGCATTTTATATCATCTCCATTATATCGTTATATCGTCTCTGTTTTAAGGAAGCAACCATAATGTTGTGTCCACCTCACACTTCAAATAACATTATACATGTTCTACATATAACTCCAGGGTCTTTTGTTTACTTCAAAATGAAACATTAATGTGCATTCAAATATGTTGAGAAGTTTAAAGGTAAAGACCAGTTTTGGAAACGCCCCCTCTAAAAAAAATGAAATGGAAGCTCTTATTACCAATCATGTGAAAGAATGTTTTTTCTAATACGTGATCATACAAAGTTTGCCAAGGAAACCGCCTACTAATTGATATATTTGGTAAATTATTATATCTATTTGGACATGATAGATATAACGCACGTGTCGCGCACGTGTGCGTAGTCCCATATACATCTTTTTGTGTACAGTGCTTGTAACTTTACCAAGACTGGGCCAAATTTCTTATCAATTTGATGATTCCAGAACCTTGCAGTACACACCAATACTTATATGATAGATGATCAACCTTTTCTGATCGATTCCACAACTTTTCTTTCACAATGCAATTGCATGACCATAACTGGTCTTTTTCTTTAAAACCAAATTGAAAATGAAAAGTTCTTACCGATGGTTTGACGTCTTCCAGAGGGCAACACAAGCCATCATGCTTCTCCCTATGAAAGGCAACAACAAAGTAGTGGGATCAAAAATAACATTAACCATTTCATGACTTTCTTAAACATGTAAAGTTATTAATCTGACCAACTGTCTCATAACACAATATGCTCCAAGATAGGAAGAGCAAAGTATTACTAGCTTCAGAGAAGACAAAGTATGAAAAAAGTAAAACAGCGACAACAAGAACAACAAAAGTAGTACATATCCAAGATATATACAAACACTAGTTTGAGTTCAAACAATCAACTGTGTCAAAATAATACTTTAGCATAGGAAGAATAGAGCATTAGCTTCAAAGAAGTGGTCAGAGGTGTCAAAGTCGAGTGGTTTATCAAAAAAACTTGACTGGAAATGCAAAGGTCATGGGTTCAATCCCTGGCTGTGCACTCATGTCCTTTTGGAAGACATTAATCTATGTTTGCCACTCCATACCCAGGATGATAAAATGGGGACCCGATAGGATGACCAGAGCCTTTACGATAGTAATTGTCATAATGCCCTAATGGTGACCATATGGCAGGAAATTAACATTTCCCAGGGAGTGGAGATGGTGCATATTTTGTCCTTGAATGAATCCGATGATCAGGGTATTTCATATTTCATAGGCATTACCTATCCAGGTTCATTATCATCATTAAAATGTCATTTAGATATGATGCGGTAATTTGCAATAGTTTTCCTTTTCATCATAGTATATAAACACAATTCACATTTCTGTATCTTAAAACACAGAGCTAAGAGAATATGTGTAGGACCTTTTTTAAATGTGCAGTTGCCATTCATTTACACGTTTTTAAAAAAGATCCTGCTGCTGTTTATAACTTCATATCTGAAAGTGCCTTATGAAAGACCATCTCACCTTTGTTCACTGATGTGACCACGAATTGCTGGGATATCGTTGAAGAACGTGATGGCAAGCTTCCTTAACAAATCTTCTTTGATTTGCTGCTTTTCCTTGAGTTGCTGTTGGTAATCTTGTTTCCAGAGAGGAGTGACTGCATTGTTTAATCTGAAAGCATCACAGAAAACATCTATTTATTTATTCATTTAAATCACATCCTTGCCTAGAGTAGCCTATTCAGCTAGCAATGATTTGAATATAATACATACAATACATGACGATGGATATAGAACACGGTCCTAAAAGTCAAGACTATCTCTTTCTTTGAAAGATCTAAAAGTTCTTGTCAGAAATATAATCATGAAAGAATTACAACAGTTCTTTAAATAAATATCACATCTCTCCAAGAAAGAATATCCCAGTCCCTATAAGTTTTATACAAGAAAAAAAAAAGTCAATATGTTAACAGTGGTCCAGAGCACCAAGACTATCAAAATTAAACTCTGTACTCCCCAAGAAAATTAAGTATCCATTTCCATTTCACCTACCTCTCTTCTATGGGGAGATCCTCATCGGTATTTTGATCATCTCGAGCCCTTTTCCCTCCACCTCCTTGACTCTCTTGTTTGCGTTTGAGAGCTACCATAGGATCCTCATTTGGTCTTGCAAGCTGATGGCAAAAATGACAGCATGATATTAAATCCAAAATGAACGCTATAAATTGTACTTCAATAAAGAGATATTGCAAGCTTAATACACCTTCAATAAATATCAAACCAACTTGTGAGTGGGCTAGACAAAGCACCTGTATGTGCTGGCATAGAATATGGCATGCATGGAACCCAAGTCTGTTCTGAGTGTGGGGTTTTATGTTATTCTTTAGTTCCTAAATACATTAAGGGAGTGTTCACAAAGACTAAGGTCGACTTTAAGTTGGACTTTACTATACCAGGCCGTTCATCCCACTGTTTTCTCTCACCATTTCCTGGCATTGGTCTCTCAAGGGACATACAAATCATGGTTACATATCTACAGAATTTACATTTTTTAAGGAAAGGTATTATCTAAAGATCATAATGGTGAGAGCAAACAGTGGCATGAATGACCTGCCATAGTTAAGTCCAACTTAAAGCCGATCTTAGTCTTTGTGAAACACTCCCCTGAAGTTAAGTTAAGATTCCTGGGGGTGATTTTATCCTTTCCAACTGTACACAAATGATCATTTTAATAGTGGATTGCATTTGGTACACTTGATGTTCAGCCTCAAACAATGTGAAATTACCTTTGTTGACAATTTTCTTCCTTTCCATGTGTGCTGGTTCAGAACCTCCATTGCTTTTTGTCTGTCCTCCTCACATCTATAAGTTCAAGTTAATTTCAATAACATTATCATATTTACAGTAAAACACAAGAAAATAAAATAAAATAAGCTTATACAATTGTCTAGTGACCATTCAATTGTTCAAGAATAACATAAGGCATTCAAAATGTTGAGTAGCAATTATTATATTAAATTAAATTGGAGACATTTTTACAAGATTATTGGTACAGTGGATGCCAGTACTAAATTGTAGGATCAAGGAAAATTTGATAAATAGGCTTGGCAATGCATTTGGTCCTCTTTATTCAATAAAGCATATTTAAAACATTTACAAGTAACTTTTGATCTTAGCTGCAAACTCAAACACTTTTCAAGTCCAAATTTGATTCATCAATCTCAAATGAACTTGTACTGTGCATGTCTAAGCAATTTTTTTGTGAATTTATTTTTGTAAACTTTTACCAGTGAAAAACAAAGTTTTGAATCAACAATAAATACTTAATTTCTTAATTTCATTTCATTTTATTGGAGTAAATTCATATTTGTTACGTAAAGAGGATTTCTATATTTGTTTGTTCCTTTAGAAATTAAATTCCTAATTAAATTCTCAACATTTTCAAAATCTAACATGTATTAGCTTTCCATAGAAAAGTCTGGTACAAGAGTTCCAAGCATGTGGAATTGCTTTTTAATTCAGGCAATAGCATCAATATCACTGGCTTTTATCAGAATTTGAGATGTAAAACCCCAGCTCAGTGCATTCAAGGAATAGATCCTACCATTTTCCCTACTCCCTACACCTCCGTCAAGTGTGGCAAATGTAAATAAATTTCTTGCCAAAGAAAGGTATAGCCATGGCAGGGAACCAAACTATACAGTCCAGTGACTAATCCATCAGGCCCACAACACCTTTACTCATAGAAAGATGCTCTTTTGGAAACTAAAAAAAAATGGAGAAATTCTAAAAATAGATTTTTGATGACGTCACCCTTCACCACTCTATGAAGTTGTTGGTTACATAAAGGATGTCACTGTACAACCTGCAACCTATACTCACGAAAAAGTAATAAACGCATAGTCCTTTTGATTCAAGGATTTAATCTTCTTTGGCTTCAGGTTGAGGCCGCTCAGCATCTTCCGTAGTTGCTGTTGTTTAATCAAACAAACAATGAAGAAGATTTAAGTACAGTACATCCAATTCAATTATAAACAGGAAGAAGATGCAAAATATGTGATTGCCCATGATTTAACACATTGCCTACTGTATCAGGGTTGTTCCTCTATCAAGCTTATGGGAATGGGCTAACTCAGTAGTCAATGGGTTAAAAGTACAATAGCATTTTCCAGTTGCTTATTTTTACATACCGTAAATCTCCGTGTATACGGCGCACTTTTTTTCCGTCGGCAAAAATCAAAAGTCGGGGGTGCGCCGTATACACAGGTACAGGATATTTTGAGTCCTCAAAATGCCACTTTTTAGTGGTTTTCAAAAATCTCTGTGTCTCAACATGAATTACATAATGCAAATAAAGAATAGGATCTACTATTTGAAGTTAAACTACGTTCCTAATTTGAAGGGAAGAGAGTTATTTTTTTTTTTTTTTTTTTTTTTCCAGTCACGATAAATTATGCCCCTTCACAAAGCACTTTGCCGGCCGAAGCTCTCCCATGTCTTCAGCTCACTCACCTGTATCATGCAGCTCACTCACTCAAGCAACTCACGAAAACTAGCCTGTCCAAATTTCTGTTTGGACTCGCGAGGAAATTTTCTCTGTCATCTTTAGTTTTAAAAACAACATTGTTACTAGGTCTAACTTAGTTCACAAACACTTCAACTGTGCCTCGTAATAAAATCAAAGTATTTTCGAACACTGAAATGAGCCGATCTGATCTGGTTAACAAAAAAGCCAAAACAGCCCAAAAAGCTTTTGTGTGGCTTTTTTGGCTTTTTGTTAACCAGATCAGAACGGCTCTCATTTCAGTGTTCAAAATACTTTCATTTTATTACGAGGCACAGTTGAAGTGCTTGTGAACTAAGTAAGACCTAGTAATAATGTTTGTTTTTTTAACTAAAGATGACAGAAAAAATTTTCCCCAATTTTTTTTTTTCCCGAATTTTTTTTTCCCGATTTTTTTTTTTTTTTTTTTTCTGTCTTAAAAATAGGGGTGCGCCTTATACACAGGTGCGCCTTATACACAGAGATTTACGGTAAGCTACATGTATCTCTGTCTCTAAATGTTTTCTGAAATATCTTTAACAGGATCACTAGTAAGTACTTTGGTAATCTAAATTCAGAATGATGAACGTTATTAGCCTAAACTTTCTTGAATTGGGCTTCCCCCACAATAGATAATGGCATATGTACATAGTGAATAGAAAATGTAGGTATTGTAATGCGTATAAGTGTGTTCATATTGCCACCTAAAACCTAGATTGTGCTGGAAGGTACATCAAAAGGATTCAAATATCTGTTATAAACTAAGTAGAAGACAGATTCATCTCTACAAATTTTGTCATTGAGTTCACTTTCCTACCTGAAACCCACATTTTGTTGATAGAGCTTAGCATAATTTGAATACCTCAGATGAACTCGACAGTGAAGATTAACTCAGGCATTTTGAGATAAGGATGTGTTATTATTATCTATATAAGGCTTCCAGGTGGTATAATACATCAGTGTATTCAATATCTTAGACTGACCGATATTATTTTCGTATTGCTCAGTCATCTGGGAAGTTCAACTATCGATATCGATATCATGGCGATATCAAACGAAAATAAACCCATATTTACCGAGGTAAGTCAATTTTTGTCATTTCGCTAGTCAGACTACATGTGTATACTAATAATAATAATATTGTATGGCTTTGTTTTCATGTCATACAAGAATATATTGCTCTGTCTAAGACAATATTAGACTCGTCTTTGACTAGTCCAATATTGTCATAGCTCGAGCAATATATTCTTGTATCACACTCAAATCCATCCAATATTATATAAATATTCATAGCTGAGACCCAGTGGATTTCTCAGCATGATTTTGAATATCTCAGATCATCAGATGTAAACTCAATAGCAAATGGGAATGAATGCAAGCCCCATTAAAGTAGATGTGTTGACACTCCTACCTGAAACCCAAATCTTGTTGGCAGATTCCTCAGCATGATTTTGAATATTTCTGATGTGAATTCAGCATCACGAGGCTCACGTCCCCCTTGTTCATTGTTGCGATCCGCCCCCTCCAGCTGATCCTCACCGTCAACCTGTTTTGCACCTTTGTCATCAGTACCGGTACCTTGCCTCTCCTCCATCTTATCATCAGTACTTTTACCCTCTTCCATCTCCTCATCAGCGTTGCCTCCTGGTTCGTCATGGGAACTTGCATCAGCAGTCGTTCCCTCCTCTCCAGTCGAAGTTGATGGAAGGGCCGTGTCCTCTTCTTTGGAGTTTGGTATCTTGGCTGTTTCCTCCTTTCCTTCATTGCCACCTGATTCAGTGCTGCATTGGTCGCCTGCAGAATTTACATCTGGAGCAGTTTCTTCTCTCTGCTCTCCAAGACTGTCAGATGATGTTGCATCATCCTTCGGTGGATCCACTTGTTCCATGGCAGCAACCGATCTAGATTATAAACATAAATGGCTATATTGTGAAACAGGAAACCATTACATTCATTAGTGTGCATCGACACAGTGTGCATGCACAGTCAGAGGAGGAAGAGGGGGTGGGGGGGGGGGGTGGAGAAGGCACCATTATGTTTGATGAAATGATAAAATAAAGTGTTAGTGTGTGATGTAAATGGCCTTTTCCTACATGTACTTCATAATCGTTTGTTTGTGTGTTTGCCAAATTGTCAGGATCGGTCGGATGGAAATGGAAATCCACTGTGCTATCAAGCTCTTTCAAGCCTATAACTTATAATTAAAAGCCTGGTGGTAGATGTTGCAACTTGCGAGGGGAGTCTAGTAGTAAATGCTTTAAATGTTTAAATTGTTAATTCAATTATCACTCCACACCACTAAGTTAAGGATTAGCTTACCGGTACTTTTCTTGGGGCATAAAATATTATAGGTTGTCACTGTGAATATTCATTACAATTTACAGCCTTGAAGCCAGGCTACTTCCAAGTTTTGGGGGTTTTGGGCGTAAATATTCATAAAATAATGATACACGCCAATAAAAACTACAAAAACAACAACAACGGTTAACGTCTTTCGGATGGTGACGTTAAAAGTTGGTCCCCAGACGTAAATAATCATATCTGATCGACACACTTCTTTAAAAACCACACACACACAGACACACACGCACACAGGTTTTTTTAACAGCACGAAAATACACATGTCGGACTGAATTTTCAATCCCCAGCGTGCACGGTTTTGTGACGCGAACGCGAGAGACGCTTACAAGTCATTATCTAGTAAATGATTGGGTGTTTAGTTCATTACTGCATTTTATTTGGGGATGTTGTTTGCATGTCTACTCACCTAGCAGATGACTGAAATCATGGATGTGAATCTTAAACTGGAATCGAACTTCAGGATCTTCGAACACAGGTTTTGACTTTGCAACTGCTTAGTCTCTTCTTCAGCCGGTCAAATTAATTTAGTTTGAATTTTAAATGATATACAATGTTACCGTCGATCGAGGTCCATTGCACAAAATGTCAATAAAAATCAAGAGCTTGTTCCTGTTAGTTTTTTTTTCCTGAAGGGGTATCGACTACCCTAGGGCACAGCACATATAAAAGGGGGCAAAAGTGTACCTAAGGTGGAGACGGCCCTCCCGGGGGCAGGGGGGGGGGGGGTGGGGCACAGTGTCCCCCCCCCCCCACACTTTTTTAAGCACACAAAAATTGCCCCTCTTTACATAGGAAAAATGCCACTTTTTACCTAGGAATAGTGCCCCTTTTACTTTGACAAGTGCCCCTATCAATTTGTAAAAGTGCCCCTTCCCCCTTTTCAACTCTGATAAGTGCCCCTTTTATTTGGAAACGTGACCCTTTTACTTCGACAAGTTCCCATTTTCCTTTGCAATAAGTGTCCTTTTTCCATTCTCAAAAGTACCCTTTTTGATTTCTATAGGGGTTTATAGTTTATATACTAGTGTCTAAAAGTTTGTATATTTCCCTTTGTAGGTCCCCTTTTTTCTTGGTGCACCCCCCCCCCCCCCCCCCCCCCCCCACTTTGGAAGTCGTTCGGCCTCCCCTGACCTGAGAAGAGGATTTGGCCTAACTCCTTCACAGAAAATGTATTTTTCTTATAGCATTTTTATCGGAGTATGTTGGACTTCCATTAGAAAAGGATAACGTTAGACGGCCTCTCCCCGTTGTTGATTGTTGCCAGCAAAACCAACTTACCCAAACATATTGTTTGTGTTATCTATCGGTTCTAGGCACAGCAAACAAAAGCGTCACTTTATTTTTTGACATGTTCAAACAGACACAATACAACTAAAATCCTCAGATTTTCTAAATTGACAGAATACATTTATTATTTTTAATATATACAGAGCCCGCGGGATTGTGGGGTTCGAGCCCCCCCCCCCCCCCCCCCCCCTCCCCCTCGCCCCACACACTAGAGGCGGATCCGGGCGCCGGGGGCCCAGGCCCCCTCCCCTGCCAAAAAAATAAAAAATCGACCTTTTTTTCTCTTTCTCAAAAAAAGGGGGGGGGGGGTTGGGTATCGAATACAAAAAAATAGAGCTTCATACACCCCCTTAAGCAAAAAAAAAAAAAAAAAAATTACACTCACTACCCCCCCCCCCCCCCCCCCCCCCCCCCCCCTCCTCTCTCTCTCACTGTCACCGGTGTGCCCTGAACTGTTCCCCCAAAAGCATTTTCAGTCCCCAAGAGAAATTGC